>JAUZST010032191.1:0-28899 GCA_034779995.1 Parotocinclus haroldoi | reverse complement strand
TGTGTGTGTGTGTGTGTGTGTGTGTGTGTGTGTGTGTGTGTGTGTGTGTGTGGATATAACCTTGTGTGTGTCGCTGAAATGGTCACTAATGCCGATAAAGAAGCCAAACAAACAAACCCAAACTCATCATTGGGATGGGGTCTAAGTCTATGTTGCAACCAGTATCATGTTAAATAGCAGAAATTGTGCTTCCATGAACTGGTTTCCATTATACATTTTGCACAAAGATTGGGAATAATCTACTACTTAACCGACGTCTATCTCCATTTGATCTACTAGAATCTGTCAGATCGTACTACAACCTGATCATTAAAAAAGCTGGTCAGTTCCTAAGTGATCTCCAGGTCAACCTGCTAAAGTTTGCGCTGTCACTCAGAGCTTACTCACCTGCTGTACAAGCATTCCAACAGGTGAGTCACACCACCAGCCTCACCCTAGAAGCTGATGTGCTATACCTATGCTCATCTGTAGGAACCAGAGGTGTTTGCAGTAATCTGACATGTGAGTTCGATCGTGTGACGGTAATGCAGAGGGTAATTAACTTTTTATGCATTTTAATTCACCCTTAAGGACCTACTAGGTGACACTATTTCTGTTTTTATTGGTGAAGTTAAAATACTGAATCCTTTTTTTTTTGTACTTTTTAATGATTAATTTAGATATATTTTTTAACTCTCTGCAGATTGCTAGTGATGAGCCTCCACCCAAGTCATGTTTTGCATTTGTGTCAGTGCATGGCCAGCATGCCTGTAGCACCAAGGACATGAAGAAGCTGCTGAAGGGTGCTGCAGGCAGGTAACACATTTTACCATAAAGGCATTTCAGTCTTGGATTAATCTGTCTTTTGTTAGCAGTGTGGCTTTTGTGAATAGCACTGCATCCACAAACTCTATTAATTACACCAATTTGTTTCTACCTCAATGCCCATTTGATCAGTTCCACTTGCACTTTATAGTTCTGCAATTACAGACTGTAGTCAATCTGTCTCTCTACCTACTTTATTAGTGCCTTTTTGATAGCCGTTGCAATGTTTTTAGCATTTGAGAAATTAAAGATGCTTTAATTTTGATTAAAGTAACTTTATATTTACAGACCAAAGCCGTACCTGTATAAGAACGATCATAAGTACCCAGGCGTCAATAAGACGGATCTCCCCGTTGCTATACTGTATGCCGAAATTGGTACCAAAAAGTTCAACACATTCCATAAGGTTTTGTCTGAGGGGGCACGAGAAGGGAAACTGATTTATGTGCTGCGCCATTTTGTCGCGGTGAGTTTTGTATTTCTTTAGTAAACCACTTGTACTTTGAATGCTTAATTTATTTTGAATTATGCTAATTTTTTTGCTCTTCCTGCAGGAGCCAAAAAAGCATCACATGCTTTTGTCTGGATATGGTGTAGAATTGGCTATCAAAAGTACAGAGTACAAAGCTGTAGATGATGCACAGGTTAAAGGTATATGTTATGGCATTACATTGCTGTGTGATTCCCTTAACTGAGTTTCTAAGTTTCTAAGCTGCTGGAGTAAATGTGGAATTTCTTTTTCAGATTCAAAAGCAACAGCAGATTATGAGGAGGATGAGATAGATGAGCTCCAAGGGTTTTTGTTTGGTAAATTAAGGTAATGATATGCTTGCTCATTTACAATTCATTAAGCTGTATATTGATATTGGTAAAACACAGGATGCTAAAACATGAAAAATGTTTCGATGGAGGCTGATTTTTAAAAGTTTGATACTTATTGTCATAATATCATAGAAAACCTGAGATCCTTTTTTTTAAATTCATTTTAACTTTCATTATGCCAAATTACTTTGTATTTAATTAGCCTTTCAAGTAGGTGTGTCATTTGATGTAGGATAACCTAGATAATGTATCTACCTGGTAACTACTACAAATTGTAGAAGGTGCCTGCCATTTTCACTTTTAGGTGTGTGCATAGTTACCTGCACCTCAGGAATTTGCCTTTATATAGTTGTTAGTGATACACATTTGAAACAATTTTTAAAAGGTTCCGCTGGGGGGTTTGAATAGCTCACTCTAATACAGGGAGGGTTTTTTTTTTTTTAACAATTTCTATATGGCTTTGACAGTGTGCTTAGGGTCATTGTTCTTTTTAAAGGTAAAGCTCTGCCCTAATCTCATGTATTTGGCTTCATCCACTTTTGCCTTTAACTTGCACCTTCCACAAAACACTGCCAACACTGTAAAAATAAAAGAACATACCAGCATTTTGCAAAGGAAATTGAGTTAAATATGTGGAAATAAGTATGTTTGTTTGTTAACTATGTATTTAAGCTGTGAGAAACCTAACACTTCGTTTATCTGATTGTGTAGTTACAGCCCTTTGGACCTTTTAAGCATTATTGGCCAAATTTTATGTACAGTATTTCATATATAACCATATATGTTATATAACATATATTAACATATATTGTATAACATGCGCATAAAGTTTGGCATGTATAAAAGTTGGGCCACCTTTCCTTATGATCCACTAATGTTTTTCTGTTGTTGGTTTATTTGAATGTGCAGAATTGTGCCATATTTAGCTGGGGTTGCTTAAGTGCCTGGGGTGTGCTGATATGTTAGACCATCAATGCATCTTGTATTATACAAGGATAGGAATCCGGTACTTTGCAACAAAGATGAAAAAAACTAGCTTAAAACCACATTTAATTAGCAATATACAATTAGAACATAGCCACACTACAATGAAAAAGGCAACATTGAGAGCAGGGTTTAAAAAGTTAGTTTAGTGTTTGTGTTTTATGTATTTTATGTTTTTTTGTGTAGATAAGAAAACTGGAAGTAAATATACACTGCTCAAAAAATTAAGGGAACACTTAAACAACACAATATAACTCCAAGTAAATCAAACTTCTGTAATATCGAACTGTCCACTTAGGAAGCAACATTGATTGACAATCAATTTTACATGCTGTTGTGCAAATGGAACAGACTACAGGTGGAAATTATTGGCAATTAGCAAGACACAATCAATAAAGGAGTGGTTGTGCAGGTGGGGACCACAGACCACTTCTCAGTATCTATGCTTTCTGGCTGATGTTTTGGTCACTGCTTTCACACTCATGGCATCATGAGACTCTACAAAACACACAGGTGGCTCAGGTAGTGCAGTTCATCCAGGATGGCACATCAATTCGAGCTGTGGCAACAAGGTTTGCTGTGTCTTGGCATAGTGTCCAGAGGCTAGAGGCACTACCAGAACGTAGGAGGGCAACAACCCAGCAGCAGGACCGCTACCTCCGCCTTTGTGCATGGAGGAACAGTGCCAGAGCCCTGCAAAATGACCTCCAGCAGGCCACTAATATCCATGTGTTTGCACAAACGTTTAGAAATCGACTCCATGAGGGGATGGTATGAGGGCCCAATGTCCACAGATAGGGGTTGTGCTCACAGCCTAACATTGTGCAGGGCGATTGGCATTTGCCTTAGAACATCAGGATTGGCAAATTCGCCATTGGTGCCCTGTGCCTTTTACAGATGAGAGCAGATTCACACTGAGCACATGTGTGTGCCAACTGGAATATTTCATTCATTGAAATCTAAAATGTGTTATTTTAGTGTTCCCTTTATTTGTGTGTGTGTGTGTGTGTGTGTGTGTGTGTGTGTGTGTGTATATATATATATATATATACACACATACATATATACATACATATATACATACACACACACACACACCCTACAGAATATACACGCATGCTTCACTGTGTGTTTATTTGCTCCGTGATGCTTCAATCAGATTTTGTGCTGTCCACAGGTGAAGTTCTGATTCCCTCAAATACTGCATTACTGAGTAATATAGGTAGTGAGTAAACATTACATCACCACATTTAATAAAATTATGAAGGAAGCCAGGTTTCCTGTGTAATCTTACAGCCTGGACCACAAATGACAATGTAGTTTTATGCTACATTTCTGCAGTTGCACAACCTACATTTAACAATAACACTGTTTTAAAAGCACTGAAATTAGTTTCTCTCACTTTTTGCCACCACAGTGACCAGCTTTTGTTCTGCAAGTTCCCGGAACAACTGAATACTCTCATTACTCCAAGTTTCTCCCACACTCAAAACATCTGCCATAGAACATCTGACTGCCTGAGAAAGAAAAAGAGGAAGCATTTTTAATATAAAGTTACACATCAGTTATGAGATTTTGCCATTCCTTGCTGAATGCTCACCATGGCAGGCAGTGCAAAAAACTCTTCCTTAATATGTCTAAGGTCTTTAACAGACAGTCTCTCTCGGTTTCCAAAATCTACATACTGGACTTCCACCGTTTGCCCGCCAGACAAATCTAAAAATGTAAGTATACTTTAGAAAGAAACAGAACAGGTTCTGTATGCACATGTATGAAAGTGAGCACACATACCTGTGACCTGAGCCCTGCACCAGTCCTTCTTATCATAGAGGGCAACACAGGCCTGAGACAGAACAGGAGAATAGATCTGCAGCTCACTCTCACAAAAGTCTCCAGGATGTTCATAACTGTTCTGCAGATTTGTATTCAACAGCAGGAACTCCATATTGTCCACCTACATGGCCACAAGCACACTTTAGGACCACAGACTATGATATATCAGAATACTAAAAGGCCAAATACAGTCATTTGTACACCAGATTACTGTAAAACAAATACTAACAGGCTGACCTTACCAAATAAGCAGGTGCAAGAACTTAGAGCCTGACCAAAATAACATTTGTCAGCAATGTTCATATTGGGTAAACCAAATCTTAACGAACCAATAACACAGCTCATTAAATATTAATAAAATAATTAGTGGTACTTTACTGGTGAAATATTTGCATGCATTTAAAGTGTTCAAACTATCAACATAAATGTAACAATATTTCCTAATATAATATCATTTAATTGATACCAAGGATGAGAGTGATGAAGCAAAAGAAAACAGAATCAAATAGAAAAGGTAGTTTTTAGGCAGGATCAGGGTCTATAATATGAGCACAAATCATTTTCTATTTGGACTTTTAGGACTAGTTTGCAAGTAACTAAACACGTGCAGCCAAACATTTTCTTTCTACTAGTTAAAATATAGCCTGGGCAGAAGAACAGAAAAATACCAGAAAACTAGTTGCACCTTTTTATATAAACTTTAGCAATTTCTTTTACATTTTAATACCCTTCAGTGTTGTGCGTCTACAAATACTATCATGCATTCATTCACCGTTTTTCATACCCAGTTCAGAGTCACAGGGAGAGTAATGGGCAAGACGTGGAAATCTAACCCAGATTGGATGTCAATTCTTAAATCAGTCACGGCTATGTATAAAAGGACTACTTGGAAATCACACTAAAAGAACATGCAAACTCCAGAAAGGCGCAGGCCAGCTGTGAAGCACTGGTGTTAAAACACTGCACCACCATGCCACCCACAAATAAAATTTGAATAAAATGATCAAACAAAACAACAAAAAAGATCACCTTTGCAGACCATTTTATCAGAAAATCTATCAGTTTGTCAGGTATTACTACACTGCTTCAAATTAATACAAAAGAGGATCCCAGAAGAACTGCTGGACAATCTGATCCTGTTCATACCACATCGCTGTCGGTGTGTTTTGCCAGTCAGGGGTGACCATACACCCTCCTGAACAGTCCATTTCTTTATAGAGATTGTGAAGATGCAAGTAATCACAATCTAAAATCACCCCATTTCTCACCTCTACTTATTATTTATAAAAAAAGACATTACGACTACAGCAGAAGCATGATGTATTTTAGCATGCATACGCATGCATCACTACATTCTACATTACACAATTACACCATGTAAAATTACTCACTAGCTGTATATAGAAGTCTGATGGTGTGTTTACATGGGAGACCACAGCATTCAGTTGTGTGTTCAGTTTGGGTTGCACAGGTGGATAAAACTGAAGAGGCTTACTGCCAGCAGGAGTCACCTGTGGGGAATAAAATCTGCATCCGCACACACAAACAAAACTGTACTTTTTTAAAACTATTTATATAAATTTGAAAAACTACGGGATACCTTAAAATGAAATATCCCATAATGATATATCCCCTAATTTCTGTGAGCATTATAGCTTGAAAGATCAAGTTTGCATATCCTACCTGGCGAGTTCCATGAACACAAGGTGTTCTCTGAGAGAGAGGGAAGTGTCGTTCATAGTGTTGTCCACTGATGCTTTTTTCAGATCCACTAACAGAATGTCTCTCTCCTCACCTAGCACCTGCATCTCCACAACATTTGAGCCAATCACACGCTTCATCTCCTCAGATGCTTCCTTGCTCCAGCCTTTAATCTGGACACATATGCATGCACAAAATGCAAATAAAACATGTCTACTAGGACATAACTAATTCCATAAAACCCATATTAAAGTAGAGTTCCATATGCTTTGCAGACACTTGAGACTGTCAGGCAGACATTACTGGTTATTATTTTATTTTCCCACTGAAAATACAAAAACCTTGGTTACACTTTCGGCTATAATTACCATATTAAAAGTTGCAAAATAAAAGATTCTTAGCTGAAACAAATACACAAATTATTGAGACAAAAACAGAGCACCTACTGGTTCGGTGAAATGGGAGATTTGCATCATTAAATGTACGGCCAACAAATCTGCAGTGACTTGTCTGATGTTGTCATGTCAATATGGACCAAAATCTCTGGACAATGTTTCTAGGACCTTGATGAAACTATGCCACAAAGAACGCCATTCTAAAGACCAAAAATAGCATCCTAGCGAGGTCTACTTAAGGTGGCCAGTGTAGATTATCGATATCTCACATGAAGAGATAGAAATCACTATTCTAATATTGACGGAGATCATGAAATGACTCCACATGGCTAACATTTTCGCATCTGTGCTGACTGGCACAAGATACCATAGGAAAAAAAGTGTTTGTATCACTTTCTAAAGTTTATTACCATTACAATAATATTTAGTGTTCCTGCCTTGCACTGTCAGTGCTTACATTCAAAGTTACATTTTTTACAGGGTTCCTTAATCAGATCTTCTGCAACTTAAATCTCTTGTTTAAAGCAGATATGGCAAAGTCACTTGTACGTCATTTAAATAGTATTAAATAGGTTCTTTGTGTTAGGATGGCCAAAGCGCAAGCACAGTACAGCGTGGTGAGTGCATATATACAGCTTTTGAGTTTATGTGCACTGGGATCAAGCCTTTGCTTCCTAATTTCCTGTCTGGCCCAGTAGGACATTAACCTTGTGGCTGAACATCAACAACTGTGGCTGAGATTTTGTTTAACAAATAAAAGTTTCTGATTATTCTACAATGGCTACCTCACTGAAATTGCTTTCATGTACTGTAATGAATAGCAAACCCTATGAACCTCACCAAGTCGGACGGTATGATGTCTTTGAGGGAACATTTAATTGCCTGGGGAGCCCAGCGATGTAGGTCTGCCTGGGCAGTGAGGTTAACTCTCCTGACACACTCGTTCAGACCACTCAAGCCATCACTGGGGACGGAGAGAGATAAGAGACAGTACACTCATGAGGACTACATACAACACATTTTTTATTAACAACTGATTTTATTCACTCGTAGACAATGTGTACAAATTTATAACATCTGTGGTTTTCTGGTCAGATTTGACTTTCTCTAGAAAACGAGAGGAATTAAAAGAAAGTGTAGATTTTGTTACAGTCAGTACAGGTAGTGATAAATATTTCATAAACAGTGTTAAGAAGCCTGGCCAAATATGACCACAACTAGGCACACTGCAATACTGATTTACAATTACTGAAAACAGTAGTTCTAATGCAAAATAGTATCTATAAACACTTTAGACAAAATATTCTGGCTCTAAAATTAAGGTGCAGTTCATATTTGACAAAACAGTTCCAAAGTCAAGTTGGTTGCTAGAATTACAGAGCACTTCAGTCTGCAATGTTAGGTCATGTCGTTCACTCTTTTACTTACACAAAGAGGCATTTGCTTGCACACAAATTGTTCGCTTACCCTGAAATGGTGAATCCCTTAAAGAAGCCATAATCCTGAAAGAACACTCGTAGACGGGCAATGTCAGAGGCAGAGCACTGAGTCACACACTCCAAGCAGCCCTTCTGGAAAAGTTCACACACTAGCGCCCTACACCATACATCGTTCCATCTTGCAAACACCAGCAAATCTATAGGTACGTACACTACTAATTAGCATTAATATAGCATTAAATACAGAGATTATTCAATCCAGTGCATTTCAATTACAGCTTCTACTTAAAAACACACTGATCAGAAAAAAAATTATTCACAGGCCTTACGTCTGTATATAATCTTGTTAATGTATACAAAAAAAGAAAATGAACGCTTGAAATCGCTCCTTGTACGTACAAACACACACACAAACATATAGGGTAATTTTGAAAAGGATAGACCTACAAACAAAGTGAGGAGGACATGGTGTGGGTATGAAAAGTCAGACAATTTTTTGACAATGCAAGCTTTGAAAAAGATCAGCTCTCATGACGGACTCAAACACCACTATCCTTTTTTTACCACCATAAAATCCCGTTGCACCGCTTGATCAGCTGCTAACCACAGTCTGCTGTTCTGACGTGTGATCTAACATAAGCGATTGGCTGATTAGTCTCTCAAAATTGCTTGATGCAAGAATGCTTAGCAATGATGTCACCTACATCCAGAAGCTTGACTCAGAACCATGTCAAATTGAATCAGATGTTATTCCTGCTGATTTTACACACCTTTTTACAAAATTACGGTACACTGAGAACTGTTTGTTGTACCATAAGAGGACTAATAAAACACTTTGTTTTGTTCCTAAAGCGGGTGAAAATTTAATATTAATTTGAATAATAAGCACATTAAAATAATAATTAAATCATTTTAATAATTTAAGGCTTCTGAAATGATCACCTGTTCTGATTTGGTCTCTGGCATTGAAGTAGCTGCGCTCTCCAGAGCAAATGCTGTTGACCTTTCTTGATAGTAGCAGTCCCGCTTTGTGTTCAGTCACATACCTCACATAGAAATGTGTTGGGTTGATTACATGGGTTACCAAAACCCACTCCTGCAGCACTGGAAAACAAACAAATAAACAAGTCTGTATTCTGTGCACTAAATAAACATACAAAAAAATAAGTTTCATTTTTCTGTTTCATTATTTTCTTTACTGTACCTCTGGGATGAGAGACTGGTGGCTTGTCCAGTAGTGGCTTGCGCGTTCTCCTTTGTAACTGTTGTTTCTCTGCCTGCATCGGTTCCTGTGCTAAAACAACACACAGACTAGGCATTTGCAGGAACATAAACAAATATACAAAAATCTTACATTTTATTCTATATACCTACCTACTGCATCTCTCTCTGTACCAGGGTCTGTTTCTTCAAAGATTTCCTCAATTATAACATTAGGGCTGAGTTTGCGGCGATAAGGCAGGGGGGAAGCATGTACACAAGGGCTGCCTCTGCTCTTCTTCTTCACCTCTGAGCCTCCACCCCTTACTGGCTGTTTTGGGAGCTGGTCTGCAGTTTGTTGTACTGCTACTGCATCTTCAGAAGCCCTGACCCAACAAAACATCAATTTATAGTTGCACATCTCTTTGAGCCACACAACAAGCACTCTTTTTAAATCTGTTCCTTAATAAGAAGTTTTGGAGGCACATAAAACTGAGAAAGGAAATGGAATTCAACTATAAAACCTTGCAAAAAGCCTAAAATTAGATGTAAGATTTCTAAATACAGTCGAATCCGGTTAATTGGACCACAAGTTAATGGGACCAGCCACTTATTTGGAACAAATCCTAAAGTACCGAAACAAATCACATTATATACATGTAATTTGATTCGCTTATTTGGACCAAACTTCCGCTTAATCGGGCCAAAGAACGTGAGAAGCAAATAAGACAAATAACCACAAGTGCGCAAGATATGGGAGGATTTTTGGGATCGCTGGGAGAATTTATGCTTTTATCAAAGGTCAGGAAATACGAAAAGTTGTGTTAACAACAGCAAAACCAGCGGGAGGTTAACACACCCACCACTTTCTTGATTTTGTTCAAATGCAGTCCGTCAAAAGAACGCTGGATAAATTCTTCAAACGTTGACTAGAATTTAGTAAGAACTTGTTTTTTACAGTATTATGCTTTACATGCTAAGTATCTATACATTGTTGTAGATTGTTTAGAAAAACTTATATGCAAATTTATTTTCAATGAACAAAGTTTGTAAGCAACAGTAGTTCTTGTTTGTATGTTCTATATACGTTTAAATCGCACAATAAAGGTTTAATAAACATTTAATATGTTACATAGCACATCCCTTTTTGTAACATAAGGCACGTTCGTTTAATCCAGCCAGTTATTAGGACCAAAACGCATCCCGATTTGCCTAGATTAAACAGAATCGACTGTTTTTGTGAATCATTTCAAATAATTTCAAACATTTCCCACATTTATCATCTGAATATGTTTACATTTTTTCTGTTATCAAACTCCTCCCAGGAGTCCCGCAACATGCATTGACTCTCACTCAATGTGGTTAATCAGATATATGCCAGAATGATCCTAGTGGTCCCATTTACTCACTTTTATTATTAATACAATTAACATCTAAGCCACCCAACGCGAATTGGTCCCTTTTTAAGTCTTGGTCCTTCCAAGGACTTTTACAAAGTAATCTTTATAACATTCAGGGAGCTTTTCCCTTACCACTGTTGCCCTAGGATTGCTCTTTTAAGATAATAGCGGATTGGACTTTTAAGATAATATAAAGTTTGAAAAGCTATTATAAATAAGTCTGACTTGACTACTTGACTATATGAAATTTTAGTTCTTTAGTCATTAAGCACTTGCAGTCAAGCTTTCCCACCAAACAGTTCTAAGGATTATTTTGAGAGGAACTAGCCCTTGGAATGCCTGCCTGAGAATCAATAATCCCAGGATTATTGATTATATTATTATGTCACTTAGGGTTTCTATGTGCCAAGTTACCTATTTAGAGAATTCTAAGAACTATAATCGTCCCCATTTCCTGTGGTCCAAACAGGCGACAAAGGGGGTGCGGTTTTAAGATTGATGTAACAGTTCCTAATTATTTGTAAACCTGATCACAGATACCTACTGTAGAAAGAACAAAGACAAATTCAATCTAATCAACACCTACAGAGACACACCATGGACAGTGGGTGAGTGGATCCAGAATTAATACGTTGAAATGGCTATTAAAAAAATCTGCAAAGTTGTAGTTAAGTCAAATTAATGACTCTTTGATGAATGTAAAATTAGTTATGGCATGAAATTATGGCACTGTCAAAACTATACGTTCTGTTGAAGTTAATGCTGCCTTGAAAAAAAAAGTTTAGTGACTAAAAAGAAAGCGCCAGACTATATAAAAATATACAGGCATTGTAAACGTTTAGGACTCACAGGTTATTGCCACCATCTGTGATCTTCAAGCAGTTTCTTATGCTCTCTGTCAGACCATCCACATCGAGAACGCAGCTATAAAAGCAGAATTATGTTATCTTCAACTATTCCTAAGCAAGGTCCTTAAAGACTAGAAGCTACAACATACTTTTGAAATATGCATAGTAAATAATATCTCCTGCACATTTGAAATATGCATAGCAATTAATGTCTCCTGCAAAAAACACAAAGTGACAGGCATTTTATACTGCGTGGCGAGACCTTTAACCAGTAGGGTAATACTACCTCAGATTTCTACGTAGAGTCAGGCAGCTCTTATCATGCAATTCAGCATCTACTTCAGTCAGCAGAGTCTCCACAATCTGAAAAAAACACAAGCAAGTGTTTTTTGCAATAGATATACAGGAAATTAAACATCATTTAATATTACTATATTACAGACATTACAAAAAGCGAAATAACGAAGACCTATGTATAAGACAAAGCAGCATACCAGGTAAACTAGTGGAGAAAAAACAAAATTATGGGATGCAGCCCCTATTGCTGGGTGGTAATGGTGGGCAATATGATGATATTTTATCATATCATGATAAATTGTGTTATCGTAATAGACAATATGCGTTTCTAGGCATATCGTGGATATTATTTGTGCTTTAGCAGACCAGTTTCATTATAAATACTGTTTAGTTAACTGGATAAAGTGCATGACATTTTGTATGTAAATCACTTTAATAAGACTTAATGATGGTACGGAAAATGCAAATATTTAAAAAACGCAGTGCGCAGAAGATGTATCCTGAACCCAGCATATTTCATGTTTTACATGGCCATTTGTTAATAATAAACCAAATAACAAAAAAAATCAATTCCTGCGTTTCAGGCCTGCAACAAATAAAAAAATCTGAAAATTTTTTATAATTGTTAATATGTTTTTAAAATACAAATGTTTCTCAAAGAAAGACAGGAAGGGATTTAAATATTTAATTCCTAAGTTATTCTGATTTGACTTGTTTTGTGCCGTCATCTCTAGAAAATAATTAATGTTGCTCTAATATGTCAATGTACTTTTCTGCTTTAATGTTGCCATGACAGAATTGAAAATGACATTCACCAAGGGAACTGCCACAACCTCACACCATGAAAGACCCTTGCTTTTTGGATGGTTCTTTCCATGTTTGGTCCGGTGTGCACAGGTTCTATTTCTTCCAAAAAAAAGTGCACAGTGTACAATTTTTATTCTGTCTGGAATACTGATTCATCTGACCACAATACAAGTTTCCATGCTCCATCCCAGATGGCTCTGAGCCCAGAGAAGTAAAAAATTAACACTGTGTACCTCCTAATACTACCTAGTAATATAAAGACTTAGTTCCTGCAATGTGTACCTCATCCAAATGGCAGTAAGTCTCGAGCAAAGGAACCTGGCGAACATGCCGTGCTTTTTGTATGGCCACACACAGCTCCATTCGCCTCTCCTCCAGTTTCTGGCATACCTCACGCTTAGACGAGAATAGTTGCTCCAGACAGCCAAGTTCAGCCAACAGAGCACTGCGCCTGGTTGCACAGATAATACAGTATTATAATTAATTATAGAACACTAATGCAAACACTAAAACACTAAAACCTCAGTAGCCCTGTCTGCACTCACCTTCTTTGCAGTATGCCATTTGCTTTTTCGACACAGTCTTCAATTTCCTTTATGATTCGTGTCTTTTCTTTCTTCAGTTGAGCCTGCATGCCTGTTACTACATTCTTAAAAGCAAAACATTTAAATGCTATAAACACAAAACATAAACTTGTAGCCGGTAGCAGATCAAACAGCTTTTGGGTAAAGTGTCTTACCCGGTGCAGGCTATCAAGAGCCTTAAGGTTTTCTGTTGCCTTGCACAGGGCATCATCTAGCACTTTCTTTATATCAGAGCCCTATACAAATATACAGATCAAAGCTTTAAACTGAATAAACAGGGTACATGATCATGCTAACATATCGGCTTTACGTGCCTCCTCCACAGTCTGATTTTTGAGTGGAGGTTTTGAAGGACTCTTGAGTCGTCGACCTTTCCGTCTGTCTCCTGCACAGGGGCTGCAAAGGGTTAATGCATTTAGTACAAAGATGGAAAAAGAACAGTGTTTACCTGTAAGTCATATGCTTACCTGATATACCTTTTTTATATATTACAAAGAAAAAAGTGATTACCTCCTCTTGGAGTTCATCTTGGCTGTGTAAATAAGCCCAATTATCCTGCTGTCCACCGGCAATCCATCCACTCCTTCGTCACCAACCTCGGTGCTGATCTTAAGTAAATTTTTAAAGCAACTCAGAGACTTTTTAAAAAGTCCTTTTAATGATAGGTTTCGGAAATGAACAGAAATCATTTTGACCCGACCTCTGATTGAGGTGCCTAGAACAATCAGAGACGTTCAATTTTTTTTGCCCCTCACCTTTTCTTTATTTTTATTTCCCATTTTTTAAAGCCCTTCCCAAAACACCAAGCACTGGATTCAAAGTAGGAAAGTCAAAGTTAAGCATTGGTTATATACCTGATAATACACTGGAAACTTTACAGGAGTAGGTAAAATATAAACTATAAAAAAATATTTAAAAAAAATATAACTGTTGTAATATGTAAGGTTTTTCATATGTGGAGAACAGGTTGGAAAGCTTACTGTGCACTCGGGACAGCTAATGGAGGAGATGGAGCTGGCAGAGGCCTGTGGAGACTCCATAGAGTGGAGACATTTGGCACAGAAGATGTGACCACATTGCAACACATGAGGCAACTTCCCCACATCCTCACCTTCTGTGTACACAAAAATACATACAAATTAACACTGGTTTAACTTGTTTGTTCATTTAAGGTAATGGAATATTGTTACAAAGTTAGCTTTGCATGGGTAGTTTAGATTAACAGTAGAGGATTATAAAAATTTGTATAAATTTATATAAATAAAATTTAAACTATACTACAACACTAAAACCATCAAAGAGGGCAATTTGGCACTAATAATGCAATGTCAAATGTCTTTAGACTTTGTATGTACAGCAAATTCTACTTGAACACACCCACCACTTTCTTGATTTTGTTCAAGTGCAATAAGTCAAAAGAACGCGTCAGATCGCACTGGATAAATTCTTCAAATGTTGACTGGAATTTAGCAAGAACTTGTTTTTTACAGTATTATGCTTCACATGCTGAGTACCTATACACTGTGCTGTAGATCATTTAGAAAAACATTGCAAATAAGTTTTTCAATGAACAAAGTTCGTAAGCAACAGTAGTTCTTGTTTGTATGTTCTATATACGTTTAAATCGCACAATAAAGGTTTAATAAACATTTAATATGTTACATAGCACATCCCATCTTGTAACATACGGCATGTTTGTTTAATCCAGCCAGATTTAGGGCTGCAACAACGAATCGATAAAATCGATAAATCGATGTGTCACGCGATTTATGTCTTACTCGCCTTTACATATACGCTTGCATCACCTGTGGCGCAATCAGAAAGACTTGAACGGAGCGACATGAAAATTTTTTATTAGTTTAACATTAAGTGTGGTTCATACGAGTGAACACTCTGTGCTCTGTACTATGTAGAGCGGGTAATGGCTACATGTTGTACACGCTGTTGAGTTACCAAGTAAAAGTGTTGTACTGCATCCTCGTGTCTGTGAATGATTACTAGAAGCAACCCACAGTATTATTATTATTGTGACTAAGAAGACCACAACATTCAGAAGTTAATTCTCATTCTACAAAAGAAACATGACCGACGCAGAGGAGAAGGTTCAGCTTAAATCCTCAAAAGTGTAGGAGCATTTCACGCTTCACGCAACTAAGAAATGTGTAACATGCAAGCTTTGCAAAAGTGATTTGACTTGGCAAACGGTGATAATACAGTACCTGAAATGGAAACATGTTAGAGTAACCGATGAGGATTACCATGGAACTGGCAGAGCATAGCACGGTTTATGGTGTTTTATGCTTGTTACCTGGACAATGGTATTGATAGAGTACTACATGGACTACAGAACTACATGGAGCTTCTACAACTCCAAATCAGTAAAAAGTGAGGACAGCATATAAAGTCTATGCATAAAGCAAGCTCACAGTGCTTCTTACAGTTACTTTTATTTAACTGCAGACACCTGAGATGTTTTGTCTGGTTAAATTCATTTCATTTGTTAATAAATATTAATTCCTTGATTTTAGGCCTACAACACATTCCAAAAAAGTTAGGACAATAAAACATTTGCCACTTTCTAATTTTGCCATTGCTTTTGGCCATGTCTTAAGATGTGCAACAATATAGTGTCGTTGTTGTAGTTCCAGTTTAAAATTCTCCACACATGCAGGAATGTCTGTACCCTCTTATTCCACAGCCATGTATTACATTGTGCAGCATATGGTTGACACTGTCTTGTTTAAAGAAGAAGTGTGGATGTCCCTGCCAAAGACGGTATCTTAAAGACAGTATATGCTGCTAAAATCTCCGTGTGGGTTTCTGCATTAAATGTTGCCATCACAGAAGTGTAAACGACACAGTCTAAACAAAGGCAAACCCTGGCTTTTGGAGCCCAGAGCCTCCAAGCACGAAGAAGCTGACTTTGGTTAACGAGGCTTCTTATTTGTCACGTAAAGTTTTAAGTGCCATTTGTGAATGTAACCCTGTACTGCAGTGCTTGACAAAAGTTTACCAAAGCAATCACTGGGTCATAACCAGGGGGTTATAATCACCGGGTTATAATCAGATATTGTTGTGGATTGCATCAGTGACTGATAATAGACTCTGTGCTCCTAACCCATAAGTACCTACATTTTCTCTTTTCTCTCTGAATAGATGTTCTGCTCCATTTTGTTTTAAAATCCATTTTGTTACCTACTATATTACTAACTTAAATATTAATATTGATTTAAATGTTGTTACGTACTTAATTTCACTACTACTTTAATATACTTTTAAGTATTTACTTAATTAACATCTAGGTCACCCATGGAGGATGGATCCCTTTTTGAATTTTGGTCTTCCCAAGGTTTCTTCCTTCTACTTTTAGTGAGTTTTTCCTTTCCACTGTCGCCCTAGGTTTTCTTAATTTGGGATTGGCCTTTTAAAATAATAAAAGATTGTAAAGCTGTTTTGAGACAATGCTCCATTGTAAAAAGCGCTATATAAATAAATTGAATTGACATGTTGTATTATGACTTTATAGACCTTTACGCATTGAAATTCCTCCCAGTTCCTTGAATTGTTTAATGATATTATGTACTGTAAGGGGAGTAATTTACAAATCCCTTCCAAGTGGCCTTTGAAGTACATTGTTTTAAACATTTTTTAAAAGTTTCTAACGCACTCGTTGGCAAACTGTATATCTTTGCTCATCAAAGATTCAGCCTTTCCTGGATTTTGTACCAAATCATGAATGTAATCACCTTTTGATATTACCTGTTTGAAATCGCATCATTATTTAGTAGTGGTGTTCTGATTGATCAGCCACCGGTCATTTTCGGTCGATTCCGTGACAGCATGTGATCGGCAATGAAAGGCACTGATCGCTATATGCCGATCACATGCTGTCACGGAATCGACCGATAATGATCGGAAAACAATTCCTGAACTTTGCAGACCACAGATGTCCTGTGTGCAGTGTTGTGTTCCCGCTCGCTTTCTTTTACCTTGTGCAGGTGTGCAGCAGCATATCATTATCATATATAATAACATGTCTGCTGCGTGGAACTTTTACACGGTCTGTGACAGCAATGTAAAGTTTGCATCCTGCAACAAAAAAAATACCTTGCAGGGGGAGCATATTAAAATGCTTCACCACAACTAATTCACTTGGCGGAGTATGGTGAGCGGCAACAGTCGAGAGGCAGTCAGAACAAAACAAATAACTCGAAAAATAACTGAATTCATCAGGTTAGATGACCAGCCTTTTTCAGTGGTGGAAGAATAGTTGTGCCTGCAAGTATTTTGTATTTTTTCTCTTTTAAAATGTCAGTAAAACCATGTTTCTGTCTAAGATAATTGTATTGTTCTTTTTTCCAGATCACGTAGCAATTAGCACTCATCATAACTAAATCGGTATAGAAATCAACAGCATAAAACATGATCAGCACATCCATATTATTTTGTGGAGTTTTTTTTTATTGATTTGATGTTAGCTCCAAATTGCCCTGCTCTGAAATGCAGACTTGTAAATGGAAAAGGAGGTTGACCAAACAAAAATATCTCAGGTTCATACTATCTGCAATGGAAAAAACGTCAAATTTGTAGTAAAGTTTTTACATTAATTTTTAACATGCATTTCCCACACCGTCTCATTGTATATGCTAAGTCGACCCGATAAGTGTAGAAACAAACAGGGGTACCTAATAAAGTGACCAGTGAGTGTATATTAGCTTAGATCTGCTCATTTGTATGTGAAAAACACTAAAATACAAAGATCTGTTTCAGACAGTGAAAGTCTGGTTAAGGACAATGAGCTTTGATGTTGGGAAAAAAAAAGTTATGCAAATCCTGCATTTGGAAAAATTTCTAAAACAGCTACCTATTTTCCATCAATTATGTTGATATTACTGCCAAGAAGTCTTTAACAGTTTACTTTATTGTTCTGTGCAAAGTACTTCAAATGTGATTGCCACTGAATAGTGATCGTTCAACAGAATAAAAAAATATGTCGTCTGCATTTCACGTAATGGTCATACACTTTCCAGCATCAGGTCCACCTGTTCCAACTGCTCGTTAACACAAATATCTAATTAGCCAATCACATGGCAGAATATCCGAACATGGTTTTAAGTAATAGACAGGTTGGTCTGAGTATTTCAGCAGCTACTGACCTACTGCCATTTTTACAAACATCCATATGTAGAGTTCACAGGCAATGTAGTCTCAGGGTGGAAAAAAAAAAAAAGTTTGTCGATGGCAGGTGTCTGAGGAGAATGGCAAGACTGGTTCAAGCTTGTAGAACGGCAAGAGTAACTTAAAATAACTGCTCCTTACAAACAAGATATCAAAAAAGCATATATGAAGGCACACGATGTCAAAACATGAAGCATATAGGGGTGTAGCAGGATAAAACCACACCAGCTGCCACTCCTGTCAGCAAAGAACATGCAACTGAAGCTCTAATTTACACAACTGCTCACCAATATTTAACAGAAGATAAGAAAAGATAAGAAAAACGTTGTATGGTCTGCTGACATTCATGGGGTAGCCTCAGAATTTAACCTAAACATGAAACCACTCTCAGTAACCCTCCACTGTCATCAGCTCTCAATCCAACAGAGCATCTTCCATAAATGTCGAGCAACTGCGTTACGTTACTATACTAATATGGACCTAAACCGCTGTTTCCAGCAACTTTTTGAATCTTTGCCAGCCAAAACTGCAAAAAAAAAATACATTTTGAAGCCAGTGGTCAGCCAGTGTAAGGCTTGCGCAGTTTATTATTACATTTCTTTAGTTTCTTCTTATGCCGGTTAAGGAGCACGTGGTTCCTCAACAGTTTGTCGAAGACATTTTACAGGTATTAGTTTTCGTTTGGCTTTGGCCCCGAAGCGCCTCGAATCTTCTATAAAAATAAACGAGCAACACTTCGGTGCTTAAGGAAACGCGTAACCATTAAGTCCCGACAGTTATGCAAGTTAATACAAGCAACAATGAGAACGTTTTACCAGGTAACGTGTACTGTAAGCCGCAAAAGTTACAGCTGACCGATGCGTCCACCATAATGCTGCTCCTCTTTTCTAAGCTGTTTGACGGCGCAGTTCAGCCTGATGAGTGCGCTGATGAAACAGCCAATCAGAGCACAGCTACTCTCACACTAGCCGCTCTCAAATACGCTACAAACATTTTCATGCTACATGCATGTGCTTTGCCCTTACTGTTATTTCGAGTTTTCAACCAGACGTTGGCAATGAACATCCATTTATATTTCAGTTGTCCATTTATTAGGAATTATGGCAGTCCAACGGCTTTGGGTCTTCCATGATATCCTATTAAACAGCTGATAATAATTATGTCATTTAAAGTGGCCGTTTAGTTTTGTTTCAGTTTATTGAAGTCTTTTACAATCGTGTGGAAAAGTTTTAAGAATTCCACACATTTTGCTTTTCACAAAATTTGCTGCATCATTTTTAATGGTGGCAATTGGTATTAACTCTAGATTGTGAAGATTGATTAAATTACTTTTCACAAAATACTACATTCCAGCCACTGCATTTCCGCCCTACAAAATGGCTTGCTAACATCATTTTGGTGATAATCTTGGTAGCCCAGGAGACAAGATTAATGAGGACAAGGCAGTCGATATTACTCTGACATGCTGATTAGAAGAGTAGACTGGTTCGTTTGAAAAGTTAGTGGGGGTTTTAACATAAGTTTTCTCTTCTTAGTTATGGGTACCTCCAAGAAAACATGCACATTCATCACTGCATTGCATCAAATGGGTTTCACAGGCAAGGACATTGCTGCCTGAGTGATATAATTGCAATGAAGAAGGGTTTAGGGAACCCAGGTAAGTCAAGCAAGTGTTGGGCCATCTCTTAAAGAGGATGCAGCTGCTATATCAGGTCACCAACAGTGCGGAGCTTGCTCAGAAATGGCAGCAGACAGGTATGAGTGCATCTGAATGCACAGTTAGATGAAGGCTTTTGGAGGATGGCTTTGTGTCAGGAAGGGCAGCAAAGAAGACAGACTGACATTCTGCAGGTAATATAGGGATTGGACTGCAGATGATGGGGGTAAATTTTGTTCTGATGAGGCCCCTTCCAGGACTGACTGCCATGTTATGCCAACAGTGAAGCATCCTAAAGCCATTTATGTGTGGGGGTGTTCTGCTACAGGGTTATGGTTAGAACTAAGAACTAAGAACCACTCCCTTTAATAAGGAAATGTATCAAAAACATCCTCCAAGAGCAACTTCTCCCCACAATCAAGGAGCAATTTGGAGATAAACAATATTTTTCCCAACTTGATGGAGCACCGTGTCACAAGGTAAAAAGTAAACACCAAGTGGTTCAGTGACAAAACACATTTTCCATGGCCAGGAAAAATTCCAGCTGTCAATCCCATTGAGAACCTGTGGTCAATCCTCAAAAAAGGGTAGACAAATAAAAACCCAGAAACTGTGATCAACCCCAGCATTGGTTAGGCAAGAATGAGTTGCCATCATTCAAGATTTTGCCCAGGAGCTGATATCCACATTCTAAAAAAAGGCAGCACAATTTGTAAATACCAAAATTTGTGCCATTCTCAAAACTTTTGACTACAACTGTGAGCTAATTTTAAATACATTTCTATTTAAAAGATCAGTCTGACTAATATCTTGCCCTGTCACAACTAGCTATGGATGCTGCTGTGACGTTAAAGTAGGAGTAGGAGCACAGTTACTGACTGTTGTAACATACCTCACTATATCTGGGGAGCAGAGCTCTAACTGGAATGCTTAACCATTATAATTCTGAGTCCTTCAAGCTATTCAGTCCCAAATTACCTGCAACTGCTTGACAGGGACTGTAAGGTCAGACATCTCCATCACCATGTTTAGGCATTGTTTGATCACTTTGTGTGTTGTTGTCTATGATAAAAGGAAAATATAAATCTCTAAATTAGAACTGATTAAACATGTAAGATGAATCTGAAATAATTAACCAAGCCTAAAATGAGAAGGTAAGAGAGAAACAGCTAATGATACTGAAATGAGAAGGATATTGTGAAAGGAATACTGAGAGAAGAATAGAATTGTATGAAAAATACAATGGATTATACTAGAATAACATGTAGAAGAATACTAAAAAGGTAATGAGACAAGTATATTGAGTTTGGGACCAAGTCTTCGTTGTTATTTTAAGTTTTGAGTTTAGTTAAATAATATCTTGTTTTTTTTCTTAATTTATGCCAATACCTGGCTGTCCTTATAAATCTGTTGTGTTTGGACATTCTTTAAAGGTCTCACACACACAAGGTCTCACACACATCCACTTTTAAAATAGTTATTCTTAAATCCCCATTAGAATTGCTTATTGAAAAATTACAGTTTTTGTACAGGAATTGTATTCCTTGCATATATGGTGTTCCTAATATACCCATAACATATATATGCATATATCCTGCACTATATGTCTGTATGACATTTTACAGCATGACACTTTACTGTACATGATGCAAATCTACTCTTCTGCTCCACTTTACTCGCATCACTACCATAGAATACTGTTTAGATAGACTTTCATATTTACGATTCATTTCTTTACTCACTCGGTGCAATATATAAGATATTCTTTATATTATCTATAGTTTGTCTTTTTGTTTTTGTCTGGATTGTGTTATTTGGAGATAGTTGCAGTGACCCATGGCCAGAAAAGCATGCACTCAGAAAAAAATACATAACATTTTCCCAACTACAAAGAATATTTAACATAATTTTTATCGAAGGTAAATTTTTTAACATTTTATTGCATAAAAGAAGTATTTGATTCAATATAAAAACAGAACTTAATATTTGGTATTGCAATTAATTAAGGTCAGACAGTTCATGTAGTTCTTGACCAAGGTTGCACACATTGCTGCAGGGATTTTGGCCCACTCCGCAGATCTTCTCGAGATCTTTCAGGTTTTGGAGCTGCCGCTGGGCAACACTGAGTTTTTCGTGATACATGACCCCATCCAATACTGTGCAGTTATCCTGTTGCCTTTGCAGAAAAGCACCCCATACTATGATTTTTCACAGTTGGGACGATATTCTCATCCTTCTTTTTCCTTCAAACATGTTTAGTGGAGTTCATATCAAAAAGCTCTATTTTGGGTCTCATTTGACCACATGACCTTCTCCCATGCCTCCTCTGGATCATCCAGATGGTCATTGGAGAACAAGCTTGATGATTTGCTGGCAGGCAGTGTCCACAAAAAATATTTTAGGAGCAAACTGGGTAGAGGATCTCCAGTGGTCAAGAACTGTAAGAGAAAAGAATCCCAGCGTTTCCAGTGAGTACTCGTGGTAACATACAAGACCAGAAATTGACTTCTGAGACTATAGTGAATCGTTAAAATTGAATTGAATTGAGTCAATGAAAACGTTTGCTGCAAAAGACCCTGCCTTCTTGTTATCATCTGAAATTGGCAAGATAGATTAGAAGTTTTAAGAGATTATTAATCTTATTCGCGAATTAGATACTTAATTAATATCGGCAATATTTCACAATTCTTGTCATACCAATGAACCTTGATTTTTTTTTTAGACGGAATCGTTGAATCGTCTCAAGCGATTCACGACACATTGAATCAGTGTCGGTTCTAATCTGTGGATTCGAACAGCCTTAGTGAATCGCGTCGCTTAACGCTGCCGTGGCTAGCCTTAGTTGAGCCAGACTCTGTGGGCGGGGTTTTGTTGAAACAACGACGAATCAGAGAGAGTTAGGGTTGGGTCATATGCAGTACGAACCAATCAGAACCACCCACGACCAAACGAACGCTATCGCTGTGGCTGAGCTGGCGCACATGATAACAGTGAGACAGCGTCAGATAGAACTGGACCCAATCTGAATTTACAGAGAAAAGATGGTAAAGATAACTCCAGTGGCCTACAACTTATTAAGTTATGTGCCTTTTGTTTTGGTTTTGCTCGATCTCCGATACGAAGGTAAGCAGTTACTGATGTCATCTGTTTCGGTGAACGTGGTTGACATCCAGTTCTGTATGCCTATCGAAATGTCACGTTGCTGTAAGCCTAGTGAACTACATATAACGATTTTTACATCCGCTTAACGTCCTATAACCTTTCGGATCTGATTGACTGAGTATTAAATATTTTCTCATCATTCATGCAACTCACTGAGTAGAGTGTAGAAGCCATGCTTTCATAAATGCACAAGTGCACAAGTGTACAAGCTGTTAGTCCCACTAATATTGACAGTTTCTTCAATTCAGTTCAATTAAAGAAGCTGTAACAATTCAAGGTGCTACAACACAGATCACTTGCAGTATGCATTACGTTATTTTTAAAATCAGAAATGTAGAATAATTTATGGCAGACGATTGGAATACGACACACTTAGCTACTGTCATTTGTATTGAAACTTTGCATTTGATTCTCATTACAAAAAAGGCATTTCGTGTTTTGAGTGTATGTGATGGCATGCTTTAGCAGATTATATCTGGACATCACCTTAAACAAATCACTTATACTTTTGTATAGTACTGGAATAGAAAGAACATATTTAGTATTGCTCAACAAGGTCTTCTCCTTATTTTCTCCTATGTATTTCATTTACAGGAGTGCTATGTGGAAGTGAAACCAGTGTGGAGAAACACCTGGAGATGGGGAAGAAGCTCCTGGCTGCTGGACAGCTGGCCGACGCACTTTCCCATTTCCACGCAGCTGTTGGTGAGTCGATGGGGTTGTCTTGACGTCTGCATTCTAGCCTACATTGATCGTCTAATATTAAATCACACTTTATTTGTTTACTTCTTTCTGTAGATGGAGACCCTAAAAACTACATGGCGTACTATAGGAGAGCCACTGTCTATCTGGCAACAGGAAAATCTAAATCTGCTCTACCAGATCTCAGCAAAGTCATCGAACTTAAGCCAGATTTCACTGCAGTAGGTTTTACTCCATCGAATGCTGAAATGCATGACTTAAACATTGTCACATGTTGAAGTAAAGTTGACAGTTGAATAATGCTGACCCACAGGCGAGGCTTCAGAGAGGAAATTTATTTCTGAAACAGGGGAAATTGGATGAAGCAGAGAGTGATTTCAAGAAAGTGGTAAGTAACACTTATCACAACCGATCACAATGAAAACTGGTCTATCACTGCCTGATCAATCAGTGCTTCTCTAGCCTGCAGTGATTATCTAGCCTGGGACTCTCTTCAGAAACACGAGCAGGGCTGCACATACTTTTATCCTATATACAGAAAAGTATAACATTGATCTAAAGCTGTCAGTGAAATAAAGTATGCACTGTTTAATGACCAAATTGTTATGTTAAATAGGATAATTCGTGCAGTCTTTTTATGCTGTACTGTATGCTGTAATGTACATATCAAGAGTATTCTTAGAAGAAAATTGCATGCAAACGATCCGTAAATGCATCAGAGATGCTGCTGAAAACACAAGTGGGAACACTGGCATTTAAACAGCATTCCTAATGCCACTGCATTTTTAATTTATGGAAATGTGCAATAATTAGAAAAATACAACAGTGTACTGTTGCGTAGGGGAAAACCTTAACACTTGTACGTATGCAGGTATGTATGTGATGAACCTGATCATTCTTTTTGACGCAAGTGAAAAATTAATTGATAGAAAATATTACGAACAACACAAAAGATCAGGCAGATGAAACGGTTGAGTCTCTGTTTCCTCTGCCAAGTGAACCAACTGATATAATTATGAGAGAACATTCAGGTGGGGGCGGGGGCAATAAATGTGTATAATACACTTTTACACAGGCACATCCACTAACGGATGCCATGTACAAATTGTTAGAAATATGAATGCCATAGAAATATGTAACTTAAAGTCTCTAAACACATCAACCAAATTAGAACAATTTCTAGTCCAAACCTGAGCTAAGAAGTAAGCATAACTGGTGAGGTAGTTACACATCTTCATACACACACACACACACACACACACACACACACACACACACACACACACACACACACACACAAATAAATGATGACCTTTTTCTCTAAACTCTGCTTGTGGATTTGCAGTGTCAATTTGCTGTTGTGGTGACCAGCTATTTGTGGCAGTGTTGTTCAGAATTAAAAGTCAGATTTTTATTTCTAATTATCATTTTCAAGACCGTGATCATTACAGTAAACAGATGTTGAGATGTTGATCAGATGGACATTAAACGGTGCATACCTGTATATGAAAATGTAAGTAAAGTCGCGCTAAATAAATAAAAACTCTAAACCCACATAAAGGTGGCTTCAAAACAAACTGAAAATGAATATGCTGCTTTCTGCACATATGCCATTAGCACTGTCTTTAACTGTACTGTGCATTCTAGCTGAAATCTAACCCCAGCAGCAGAGAGGAGCAGGAAGCCCAGAGCCAGCTAAAGAAATCAGATGAACTCCAAAGGCTGGTGACTGAGGCTCACGGCCTTTTTGAGCGAGAAGACTACAGCTCAGCAGCTTCACTCCTAAACACAGTCATCGACGTGAGTTAGCTACTGCTCTGCTTGCTTATTATAATATTATATATAGTTTAGACTCGAACAGGAACGGATTTTACCATGATGTTTCAAAAAACGAGAATTTTCACTTGTAAAAGAAATAATACAGATTATGTCAGTCTATTCTCTATCCAGCACATAATTCATGTCAGCATGAACATGGAATGAACATAATTCTCTGTATTGAGACAAGAACCAGTGGATACATATTGAATCTGAATTCAACATGTCAAACCATATACAGTTAAGTCCCCTTATCCAAACATACCTTGTTTTTGGTACATATAACGTTGATGCTTACTGAACTGTGGTAGCCTAGCAGTTAAGGTGCTGGACTCTGAATCTGATGGTCCTGGGTTCAAATCCCACCTCTGCCAAGTTGGGTCCTTAAGCAAGATCCTTAACGCACAATTGTTTGAATTGTAAGATTGTATTAGTAGTAAGTCGCTCTGGATAAGGGCATCTGCTAAATGCCGTAAATGTAGGTGTAAGCTTTAAGAAAAACGTTGAACTATATTAAGTAATAAGCACTAAGTTAAGAAAAAGGTCTGGTGACCAAGAGGGCATGTAGCATTTTTACCTCCTGACTGTGGTTGCTGTCCCCTTAGACATGTGCGTGGGATGCAGACTCCAGGGAGCTCAGAGCACAGTGCTTCATTCAGACGGGCGAAATGGGAAAAGCCATCAGTGACCTCAAAGCAGCTTCCAAGCTCAGGAACGACAATACGCAGGCCTTCTACAAACTCAGTACCATCTACTATAACCTGGGTGACCATGAGATGTCTCTCACGTAAGACTTCATGTCCTATACTATGGGAGAATTTGAGGTGTTACCGATCATTGTGGTGAATAGGCATAATGTTCAAGTCAGGTCAAGTCAAATACATTTTATACCACTTTTTTTTTTTACAACCGAGCATTGTCTCAAAGTAGCTTTACAACTATCTAGGCCCAAAACCGCAATTGAGCAACCCTAAGGCATCAGTGGCAAGGAAAACTCTCTGAATGTGTTGAGGAAGAAACCATGGGAAGACCAAGACTCAAACAGGGAGCCATCCTCCTTGGGCAACCTAGGTGATCTATTTAAGAGTTAAATAATACGTTTATAACATTAGTTGAAATACATTGAAGATAAATAGAAAATCAAACATATACCATGTATATTATTAAAACATGTTTAAAATAATGATATATACATCACATCTAAAAATATACACTATAATAAATTAAATAGAAAAGACAATTGAGCAATGTTATAAAATACAAAATGTAAAATATACACTCATCAGATACTTTATTAAGGATGTTTTGCTAGTACTAGGTCCATCATTTTGCTTTCAGAACTGCCTTAATTCTTTGATGATGGTGGAAATATTCCTCTGAGGTTTTGATTTACGTTGGCATGACAACATCGCGTAGTTGCTGCAGATTTGTCGACCGGATACCCATGATGTGAATCTTACCTTTCACAACATCCAAACACAAAATATGACAACAAAAGATGCTTTATTGGATTGAAATCTGACTACGATGGCCATTTGGTCACAGTGGACTCGCTTTGTGACATGGCACGTAGAAGATGGGTACACTGTCCTAAAGGTATGGGCATGGCCAGCTTTAATACTTAAGTATTGGTATTAAGGCCCCAAAGTGTGCCAAGAAAATTTCTCTTTACACCAGCAGCAGCAGCCTGAATCACTGATACAAGGCAGGATGGGTCCAAGCTTTCATTACCTTTCTTCACTTTTCTGATGCACGGTTTGAAATTCAGCAGGTCATCTAGACCATACCTACATGCATTGATTTTTGCCATGCAATTGACTGATTCAATATTCACTTGAACACAAGTAATACCTAATAATAAAGAATATGCACTGCTCATCATTTCATCATGGGATAGTTAATTTTCTTGTATCCCCCAATTTTTGTGAGCAATATAATTCATGATACAAAGCAGGCTTGTGTTTTCAGACTTGGCTAGCTGGTCTAAATGAAGTCCCCTATAATTATTTTCCTGACATGACACATTTCTTTGTGACATGTGGTTACAGAACCTCTTTATGGCCTCTAATAACTAGGCCATAATGAATATCCATCTGTTCAATTATCAACTATGAGCTAGGTACCAAACGATCCTTGTTCATAGCATGTTTTGATTTACAGACTAAATGGTGCTTAGAATTGAATAATCATTATTGCTTTGCAAAAATCCATGGTTGATTGACAGACGTTTAAAATTAAATGTCATTGTTTACCTATGAAGTTCTGATGCAGAATCATAAATTTGCATGCAGTATTTAGTAGATGCATTTAAAAACCTTTCTCACAGTCTGATGGAGCTGGATTTATATTCACAGATTAGTACCTCAAAGCTATAGCCACCTGCTGCAGAGCTTTTTGTTAGATTTTTACAAAGCATGGTTCATGTGAGGTGTGTATAGTATTGTACACTGCCTGACACGTAAACGTATCAACATTATACGTTTATATTAAAATAGGTAATTATGTATGGATAAACAGCATAAACACACATCTATTGTGTATCATGTTTTACATCAGTCTGTGCTCACACACCATGTTTCAATCCTCAGTGAGGTGCGAGAGTGTCTGAAACTGGACCCAGACCACAAACAGTGTTTTAGCCATTACAAACAGGTGAAGAAACTCAACAAGCAGATCATGTCAGCTGAGGAGCTGATCCAACAGCAGAGGTGAGTACCACACGCTAACCCTTCTCCCAAAATTACCCTTTTAAATCAGTCAGTCGTCTCAGATCCAGAGGACCCAGCTTTAACTAGTGTTTAAACCCACACTAACTGAACTCGTATGTCAAAATGGGCAGTACCGTGGTTCGGTGGGAAGCATCGCTGCCTCATAGAAAAAATGTCCTGGGTTCAATCCCAGGGTGGGTCCTCCCCGTGTCTGCTTTTATTTACATCGGGTACTCGGGCTTCCTCCCACAGTCCAATGATGTGTCTTAGGTTAATTGGTGTCTCTAAAGTGGCCCTTAGTGTGTGACTGTGTGCAAACCCTATGATGGATTGGCACTCCATCTAGGGTTGTTCCTATGGATGCCAGCTGGCCCGTGACCCCATGTGGATTGGGTGGAAAATAATGGATGGATGGATGTCAAAATGTGACTCATTTTATTATACTGTGATTTCTTGCCACCCAAGAGTGAAGAGCAAACTCAACAAATAATCGATTCTTCTATTTTGTGAACTACAGTACTGCGCAAAAGTCTTTGGCCGCTGTTAGATTTTTTATTTTG
>JAUZST010032180.1:0-28912 GCA_034779995.1 Parotocinclus haroldoi | reverse complement strand
ATAAACTCAATAATCTATCTATAATAATATCAACAATCCTTTTAGCCAGCATAAGTAGGTAAACTGCCTAAGACTATAATATAATAGTAATAATTAATAAGAATTTTAGGCTATATATTATTGAATATATAATTTTACAGAGTAGATGATTCAACATAATTGTATTAATTATTCAAATAGATAAATAATAAAGTCTTGTTTATGTTTCTATTTCAAAGACTTCCAAAGCATTTAGATGGTCAGGCAGATGCAGAATTGCAACAGAGGCGAGACTTTCCCAATAATCGCCCAAGAATGGCTGCTTTCTCAGAGATGGATTAATCCTAATCTCAGAACAAACTAGGAAATCAGTGAGCTAAAGCCTTGGTTCATCTTGTCTTTGGTTAGTTTCATCAAATAGGCTGCCTGTTTTTGCTCTGCCACACATGGTACATGTGGTCTGGCAGAAGTGATGTAACCGGTTGAAGGGGTGCTCATGGTGTTTTAAAAAAGGGCTTCCGATTCCCTTAAAAAAAAAATCTCCGCTCAGTAAACGCACATTTCTAGACCTTTATTTGAAGGGTCAAAGGAAGTGGAACAAAATGCGCTAAGACCATTTACCGGAACGGTAAAAATCCATTACAGCAGCTCTTGTGCATTGTGAAAGGTTATTATTCTTCTGACAGCTTCAATAGAAGCATTGTTAAACTCTACTAGACCCATCTAGCGATCCTAGCTGACTTTCCGGCAGACCCTGGACACGCCGGAAACCTCATGGTTCCCTCTGAACAAACCCGACATGACACCAAAGGTCTCGTTCACTGTGGATTTGCGTTCTTGCTTACTGCAATGCTTTGTGATGTACTTACACCTAAGAGAGCTCCTGCTGCTTCCTGTTATGAGTGTTGTTATGTGTTATGATCACACTGAGTCTCTGAGAAGAGGTAAAGGAAATGAAAAATTAATGCAATGCTACAAACGAAATTCAGTCCTCAATAGAAACAGGTCTATGTAAGAACAAGGTCAGGTATGGCCTTGCAAGCATGTAGACTGAAGACAGAATGTACTCTTTGTTTGAATATCATCTGTATGTTTGCATTTGTGTAGTATGTGGTACTCTGTGGAATTTGATTCAACAGTTGCAGCAGTCTTTGATTAGAATGGTTTATGATCACAGTCCAGAATGAAAAGTAATGTAAACCATAAAACATTTAGATAGTAACACAGATTGTGGAGAAGCTAGGACTCCTTCTTTTGACTTCAAATTAAACCCAGCATCTCAACTGGGTTATGGTCTGGACTTGTTATTTCCAAAACCATTCTATTATTGATATACGAGTTTTGTCTCCTTCTGTTGCTGCACCATCCAAGTCCTATCGAGGTATAGGTGATGAATCACGACCATTACTGCAATTCTTCCCCAGTGGCTGCAATCTGTACAGACTCTGAACTAGCAACACAACAAAAGCTGATGCATTCTCCACCCACCTTCACAATTAGGAAGAGGTTCAGGGGTGAGGTTTTGGTGTTTGGTGGTCCACTCCAAATGCAGCACTGTCAATAGCATTGTCAGCTTATGCCAAATCTGTAAACAGACCCTTGTTCGAGACTTGACACAGTCAGATATTTTGGACAGTCTACCAATATGAAGATATACCAGTATAAACTATGCCATACAGAGACAACATATCAGTATTCATGTATAGTCTCCTGTATGCCACGTAAACCTTATACCAGAATGCCGGTACACAGTACTATACTTCAGATGGACTGTATATCAGTATTACTGTACCGCAGTATGAAGGTTTGCTGTACTATACTCTTACTTTACTCTACAGCATTAATCAGGGGAATTCATTTATACCTCACGACTCTCTACTCCAAAGTTACACTATATTGTTAAGACAGCATACTGTACTATAGCCTACATGACTGTATACCAGTGTAAATGTATACTGTACTATACAGGCGTGCTGTACCATAGTCTATATAACAGAAGTATTTTTATGTACACTAGTATTTATAACTAAAGTTATATACAGTACACCATGCATGTACTATACATAAACAGTACGCTCGTGTTTACATGGACAGTACTATATTCTTCAGTTACAGTGTATCATATGAAGAAATACTGTACTACTACCGGATACAATGTCAGTATTAATACGACACTATAATCTATTTGGGGAGTATGCAAATATTGATGTATACTATACTACAATATACTATACCCCTCAGATGTCGTTTACTCTAATGAGCCTATAAAGTACCGTTCTCTACATGCACTGTTTGTGAGTATGTTGACTGTACCATACTTCACAGGGACAGCATGCTGGTTACACTTACTACTATACTATACTGTACAGGTACACTATACCAGTACGTACATGTACAATATACTATAATATACAGTTACAGTGTATTACATAAGGGAACACTTTACTATACAGGGCCATTATACTTGTGTTTATGAGTAAAGTACTATACACGTGCAGTATAACAGCTTTATATATACTGTACTATACTCCACTGACTCTGACTCTTCGAAAACGAGATGGTACATCACAAGGGGCTATCCAGAATAAATAAATAAGTAAAATAAGATATATCTGAATGATGTTATACCTCTGAATGAGTACTGTACTTTTACATTGACATCTATGTAAGTATTAAAGTAGACTGTACCGGTATAAAGGTATTCTGTACTATACTTTGCAGGGACAGTATACCAGTATTTACATGGAGACGAATATGTGACGGTTACTGCACTATACTCTACAGAGGCAATGTACCAGAACTGGTGTGTACTACACTATGCCATACTCAGATGTGGTGTACTTGAATGAGGTTATGTAGTAATGTACTCTGAATGGGCTGCATGCAATAACACAGGAATATTACAGTATACCAGTATTAATACACAGGTGTTATGTACAGCACTCTGCATGCACAGTATAAATGTATGATTTTAAATAATGTTTATAAGGTAATGTATAATACATTACTGTATAATAGTATTCATGTATGTACGGTATTTGTTCATTTTATTTGCATGAATAATAGTGTAAGGTGTGTGAGGTTCATGGCATGATTTTACAGTCCAATAGTGCAGGTTTAGGAAAACTGTATTTGTCATACTGTCAGTGTTTCAAATTTGTGAAATTAAATGGATTCTTATGTTTACAGCATCGATCTGAGCACAAGCTAAAGCCATTAAATCTTCCATTTCAAATCCCGTTTATTCAGCTGACAGATGCTGTTATCCAAAGTAACTTATTTCTCATTTTCTTGCCTGCATGTAGATCAAACACCCTGGACTTATTTGTGTTAGTGTGCCCCCTCTCGTACTGCTCTCTATAAAATCCTTCATGATGATTATCTATGAGAGGCGACTTTATGATCCTGCTGACTTTGAAAGGTGTGACTGATGGGCCTCGGAGTGTGCCTTTAAGCCATGCAAGGCATCTGTACGTGTGTATCTGTGTGTATCTGTGTGTGTGTGTGTGTGGAAAAGGTCTTTAGGCCTCCATTAGGCTATGCAGTTTGTAGTAGCATCCTAATTTGGTGCCTCTATTGGGCTTTGTGAACTGCAAACAGAACATAGCACAAACCCCTGAACAGCATGAGATCTGGATGTGTTTAAACAACGTAATGATTAAGAGGGAAAGTGAAGATGAAGGAAATTGGGAGGAATCAGCTATTCAAATGCTGGTTATGTTTTTGCTGATCTGAATGAGCTTTTGCACATTTTTGCACAACAAGGCATTAATAATGCATTGGTGGGGTTGATAGCAGGAATGTATTTGTACCTTTGAGATAGACTCTGTGTGTGTGTGTGTGTGTGTGTGTGTGTGTGTGTGTAGGCTGTTAGGAGGCTGCTTTATTGTCACGAGTGCTGAGAAACCTTGAGGCACTGAGGGGTGATAGGAATTCCCACTGAGAAAGACCAAACAAGCCTGCAAGACTCTATTTCACCTCACACACACACATACATACACACACACACACGGCCATTGATCTCGCATAAAGAAACACCAGTACACTGATGGACAGAAACACAGTGGACATTACGAGCTTTCACTCAAGCTTTAGTATAAGGACAGATAGCGCTCTGTAACCGGGGGGTGCCAATACTTTCTTCTCGAAGGGACTGTTAGAAATATGACGCTTGCACTGATGGAATCCTCATAGATAAACAGTGGTAGTTTTTTATACATGAGGGACTCCTTGGGTGGTGGTGGAATCAAGGTTTGGGCTTGTATCCGCATTGGTGGGCGTAACAAGCTCTGTGTCATCAGAAATGGATCGCTGAGTGCTGTCAGATGATGAGACAAGGTCCTTCACCCTATCGCGGTATCCTATGCTTGAAAACAACTTTCTTTTCACGGCCCCAACGTGTACACCTAATCAATAACGTGCTTCAAGAAGAAGGAGTCAACTGCATGGACTGGACGTTCTCCAGACCTGAATCCCACTGAATATGCGTTCTGAACAGACGTCTGGAAAACCGTCCTTTGCCTCCCACAACACTTATTGACCTGGAAGTTGCCCTGGAGCAAAAGTGGCAGAGGATCCCACAAATAGAGCTGGACAATCTGACCCGGTCCATGCCCCAGTGTGTTTTGACACTCTTACATACACCCTACTGAACAGTCAATGTGGGGGCTTTCTCGTCCAGTTTGACATGCATCTGTTCAACTCATGAATATATCACTTGCTACTCAATCACCATAATCGAGTTTGCATCTCATTTCCTTTTACTTTCCATTTGCTTTCCTGATGATCTTGATTGATAAATCAAAATCAAATGCTTCTTTTTTTTAATCGCTTCACATTCATTTTGAAATGTTTCCCCTAAAATTAGAAGTTATTAGGGGATATTTCAAAACAGTATATATAATATAACATAATATGTTCAGATATATTATAGAATATGAATATGTAATGTTCGTGAGCGGTATGGTTCTAACACCTAAGCACTGTTGGAGACTGCACCAATCTGTATTTTATAAATCCTTAGTCGCTTCACAATCCTTTAATCAATGCCAGTGCTCTTTTAAATAATCGGATTGCTCGGTCTTCAGACGGCTGATGGTTGCTGAGCGTGAAGCAAAAGCATGGCCACTGCTGTTGCTAGATCACTGCATATTGAATACACAATCACAGAGATAGACATAAACACCGTCTGGCATTCACAGCTTCAGAAAACATTAAAGCAAACTATTAATTTATCCAGCATTGGAGTCTTCATGGTTCTGTTAACGTTTTACTTGTTAGTATGATTTAGAGTTTGCTCTACTGGTTACAGAAAACACTTTGGTATGTAATGTATCATCATGATATATAATATATAACATGATGTACATGTGGGACTGTGGTGGCCTAGTGTTTAAGGTACTGGACTATGGACCAGCAGGTCCAGGGTTCAAATCCCACCTCTTGGCCACAGGTGGGTTCTTAACCCACAATTGCTTGGATTGTAAGACTATATTGTAAGGGTGTCTTCTAAATGATGTGAATGTAAATGTATACACACCAAAAGTATAAGGACACCCTAAAACATGTCAATAACCCTGTCATTCCATTATGTGTACTTCATTTAGAAGATCTTTAAAGCGCATCGTACAACTGATACACTAATAAAAGATTAAATCCAAAAACTTGAAAGGTAAGGACTTTGTTTTAAAAAAGTTTTAGACACTTAGCTGCCGCTTCACATTAATATGAAGTTGGTTTATTTTGTTGCTACTCTCCCTTTTAACCGCTAAGTAATTAGTGAGATTCAGTACTAACATCTGCTCACAGTCCAAGTTCCCAAAGGTGTTGTAAATGGCACTGAGGTCCAGAATGGCAGCATTATGAGGGTAAAACAAAGAATACAGCATTAAGCAGATGCCCTTATCCACAGCGATTTACACAAGCCCTTTATAATCTTTTTAGTGGCCATTATCTCATACTAGCGTAAGTACTATAGATATAGACGACCCTTTAGTCACCATTTGAAGACAGCTAGAGACTCGGTCACTCAGACATCCAGCGGAAGTAAATTTCACCACCTGGGTGCCAGTACAGGGCAGGAGGTAAAGAGTTTTTTTCACACACAAAAAATGTAGTGTGAGACTTCATAGTTAAACTGTAAATTGCTTGACAGCGAACTTTCAGAGTTTCAACATAAAGTTCACAATTAAACTATGGATTTTTGCAGCTTAATTTGGCCACATTATGGTTCCACTGTCAAATTTCATGGCATAACTGTAAATTTGGTTGACTGACCATGAATTATTTCACAGTTCTACTATGGGATTTGATGGTCACTGGTTTACCGTCAAATTTCACAGTAAATTTTTTTTCCTGGGTAAAGCCTAGATTTGTTGGGGCTGCTACATTTTCGGCTTTGAAAGCAAGGATTGGAGTTTGTTTAATCTGATGCTGCAGCTACAGGGAGCTGGCGACGGGAAAACAGGTGGGAGGTTACATGAGTGTGGCCCATTATTGCCGAGATGTTGCTGTTACTAGAGATTTCCAATAACAAGACACAAGTCATGTTTGAGCACTGCAGTTACAAAGTAAACATTTAAGACACATAATGCATAATCCACCATTAAAAAAAAAAATCAAGATTCTTGTAGCGTTTGGGAGCTAAATATGTATGGGGGGCCCTGCATCAAATAAGCATGACACGATTAAGTCATGTGATTAGGTCATGTGAATGGACGAATGATTAAACACTAATACAAGCTTTGTTTTGAAACTTGTTTCCTGCGTGGCTGTATGCTTTTTAAAGCAAAACATATTTCCGTGTTAAAATGCGATTCGGTGCGATTCGATACCAAACAAATGCAATCAAATTACATTTCAGAGCACTCGTGAGGATTTATCGACCAAGGAAAGTCTCTTTGGGGACCACTGCCTCTACATGGCACAGACTTTACTTGCCAATATGATGGCAGAATGCTTCGACTGAGTGTGTGGTGTATTTCCCCAGTTTAGGCACAGGCTCAATTCTTAGAGTTAAATATAAATCATCTTTCTTTCGAAATAAACCAATAGCATTAGTGCAGCAGTCACGCACTGCTTTCTCCAGATTTGATTGCCTAATTAGAAAGGCACATCCTGATGATAAAAATGATCTGCTCTGTAATGATCTTTCTTTATTGGTTTTCCATTGTAGTCCTACTCGGTCTTACAAGAAAAGCTCAGTGTCCTACAAAATGAAGGTTTATAAAGCTTTAATTGGAAGGGAGTTCTGGCTAAACTCAAGCCTCTTGGTAGTATGAGCAGTATGTTTTGGTTTGATAGACAACAATTATTCTTTACCGCCATTTCACAGGCCCATATGGCAGATGTTCAATCTTGTACTACAGCAGATGGTGGGGTTAGAGAGCACATTATGGCGTTTTTTTTTTTTTTTTAACATCGCTGCAGACTGCACTTTATGAAGTCTGGAACCGCATCATTTCTTTCTATTACTGGGTATGGTTTAGCCCATAGTGTATAGATGTAGTAGACAGCCTAAATAGGCACCCCTTCGATTTGGTATCAATAAAAGACACCTTAGTCACTTTCGATATGCCAGTTTTACAGATTTCCACACAGCCCAGGCATGAACTCCATTCAACACCGTTGGGATGAATTGGAATGGCAACAGGGAGCAAGAGCTTATTTCCAACATTAGTACCAAACCAAAAAGTCATTTTCCAAATATATGATGGAAACCTTTCTCAGAAGAGTGAAATTAGCAAAGGTGAACAAACTCCTTACTAATACTTGTTTTTGGAATCATTTCCAGTTGTTTAGCCTAACCCATTAGGTTGCCCTTCCAGCCACAGTACCAAAAGTACAGGACACAGATGTATGGGATGAGTTAGAAAGTGTTCATACCAATTAAAAAGCAACAAACCCCCAACAAAACTGTGCACATATACATCTTTATTATGTAGCTCTGCCTTAATTACATTTCCCAAGCTTTACGTTAGCCAAATGCAAAGTCGTAAAAATGCAAATGAACGGCACCAAAATGGACCTTTTTCAGTTTACAAGCCGATGTTAATGGCATTTTTCTGGTGGGGTGGCACCATAAGGCTAATAGCCAATAGTGCAATTCAGACCCACAGTATGGGTGTTAATTCGGAAATAGCTACATTATCTGAACGGCTATGCCGTTCACTTTGAAGGCAATAAAAAGTCTTCATCCTATGGCCGCAGTAAACGTGCTAAGCCACTCTGGTTCTTCATTAAAGACACAAACACTGGAAGCTGTTGCTTTTGTGAGGCCTGTGTTTAATGACTCAATTAGCTGCCCAAGGTCAGTGCACCACCAAGCACAAATGGGCTTATTTAAAGCTGAAAAGTACAAAAAGCGCAGTAAAGACACTTCAAAGGGGGGAAAAATCTAATTTACTGTGTGACTCTTACTTTCTAAGTAATAACGGCCTCCAGGGATTTCCAGATTATCAGACAGTGGGCCACCCAAGACCATACCACACACATACTCACTCTCTCTCTCTCTCTCTCTATCTCACACACACACACACTGACAATCTATGGCCCAGAGCTGATGTCCAGATACTGATGTTCATCACATTCCAGTACAATGGTCTCCACAAAGTTTTCAGAGGTCATTTCAGAGTTACCTCTTCTTTAACATCGACAAAAACCTATGACTCATAAGCATGCAGTTGCCAGGCAAGATACTGGGCCATTAGTGAGTCTGAATATTAGCGGGATATTGGAGTTCACAGCAGGCAGCATATGGTGGAAGCATTCCTGCAGTGAGCCATTTAGACATTCTGCCATTTAGGAGCCTCAGTTTTCCTTTTCCCAGAACACACACACACACACATACACACAAATCCATCTCTTAACCAGGTGATGATGAATTATTTATCTCCATAATCCACTGAGAAGCAGAGAAAACCAGCTGTACTCTTTTTGCAGACACATGTGGCTGAACAACAAACTGGATCATGATGTAGATACAGTTGAGTCCCTTAACCCACAATTGCTTGGATTGTAAGACTGTACTAATTGTAAGTCGCTCTGGATAAGGGCATTTGCTAAATTATATAAATATAAATGTAAAAATCTAAAACATCCAGGATCCACAAGTTTCTCCATTACCAAACACAAAGAAGTATCTTATCATACATCAAAGACACAATTGCATTTTCCAGTCGGCACTTGTATTTTTAAGAACCACCACAGTAATATTTGAGCCATTGGAGAATTCGTTATATACTGTAATATACGGAAAGATCTTCAGGACCAAGTACGTAGAGCAACAAACATTTGCTAGAGGTTGTAAAAGTGTGAAATAAACACATAAGAACTAGACCGGGTAGAGAAGTAAAAAGATTTGAAATAGATTAGCTTAAAGTATTTAAAGCAGATGCTTTAAACGTAGTGAGACTTCAGAATTCATGAAAACGTTGAAGTTAGAAGGTACAGGGTCTTTCTCAAGGGCCCAACAGAACTCACAGCTTTCCTGTTTATAGATCGGGCCTTAATCACTGATCTATCCAGGCCAATCAGAATTAGAAACTTCTTTTAATATAAAGTGCTCCCCATTTACAGGGGAATATGTGCAGATAAGTTATATAATTTTTTTTTTCTGCCTTAAAAAAAAAAGTCATTATTTTATAACAAAGTACTTAATATCGCATGTAATTTAATTTAATGAATAATGTTGTTCAAGTGAAAAACTCAAAAGATTACTGCTTTCCTTTAAACTCCACTTTCACCCCATGACACCCTTAGCGTATCTTCTGATTGTGTATTTTATTATTGGATTCCCATTGTAAAGTCGAATTTCTGACGATGCTGGTTTTTGTTCACACAATACGGTGAGCAACATAACATTTCTTTGTGTGTTTTCACATACTCACATAACGGTGAATAATATGTACATCTTAATGAACAGTCGACCAGGGATCTTCCCTCAGGCTCAGTCAAAAGTAACAGTACAATGCCTGAGCTGGATAGAGGGCACCACAGGGACTCAAACCCAAGCCACTGAGGTTGTGGGCTAAGGCTGTGGGCTAACGGCTACTGTCCAACTTGAATGATTATACATTTTTCTTGTGCTGCTCCAGCTTCGTTCCTAGTACAGGTGCTGGGGTTTTCCTGCCACAGAACTCATGGAGCATGTGAACTTGTATCCTGAACGAGGTACCAGTCCATTATTCAGGGTTCAGGATGCTCCCTTCTACAGACATGTCAAATTGGGAGTGTGTAGGATACCTGCCCAGAAGGGGACGATCAGGCTCATTGGGCTAGCAAATTGCAACTGCCCCATTCAGTCACTTGCATAAATGTATAAATAAATAGAGATTTACAGGATGCATGTGTGAAGTTCTAATTGAGCACCTTTTTTTACATCACCCATATTTCCTGGGTCTACGTCTACGCTCTCATCAGCTCTTCGTCAGTTTATTTACATACGATATTTGAAATATAATCGTAAATAATATAACATAGTCTAAGCATTTTCTGAGATGTAAATAACGTTATAAACCTAGAAAAGTGCGTCTACATTTTGAGCAGTACATGAATAAAACATGGTTATTAATCATAATTAAAATAGTTTATGCTCCTAGATATTACAACATATCTTGTTGCATTATGAATTTAACTGTACTCTCAGAAAAATAGAACCAGATGCTGTATAGCTGAGCGTGTAATTAAATAATGCATATCTCAAAAAAATGAGTGAGTCAGCTAGATAAAGATAAACCACCAGGAGCACTTTTAATTTTTGTTTGGACGAATTCAGTCAACGCATAGCATGCAACACATCCATCTGAAGCCCAGTGGCCTCCATACTTGTAAGTGCCTTTGGTTGCCAAGGTGCACAAACTCAATTTAATACTAATGATTACTTTATTGACAAGCCAGTGACTGCAGACTCTCTGTGCTAGTAGAAACTCAAGCCACACAGTCTCAGCTGGGGAAAGAGATCCATAAATCACAAACGTATCTGCATGAGACAGTGATTAAAAGAGCATTTTTCCTTAATTGATGCAAGATGGATGAAAAAAATGATGGGATGAGCTGGAGAAACTACAAAAGCATCTAGTAGGATTTAGCAGTGTCTGTGTGTTTTTGGTAATCGCTTATATCCAATATGGAAAAGATTAGTATATTGGCTTTTTAATGTGCATTTGCTTCATAACTATGTACATAGAGTTTTCAGTTCTATATATGGCATTACTGTGAATTGTGTAGCCACTCAGCAAAAAGTGCTGAAGTTCACAGATTTCGATGCCATTTGAATATGCTGACTTGATTAGGAATTGAAAGCTAAGCAGACTACATGGTCTGATTTTCTTATTCCTGTAGCACTTGAAGTTTTGTCCTCCAGAATAACGATGGGAACCAAAAGGGGGTCAGAGTGCTGCTTGCAGTTCATATAATTAGCATACACCAAAGTCAAGCTAAAAAAAATTATCCCTTTATATACTGTAGCGCTTTTTACAATAGCATTGGCATTGTCTTAGAGCAGCTTGACAACATCGTCATCTTAAAAGACCAATGCAAAGTTGAGCAAGCCTTGTGGCGACAGTGGAAAGGAAAAACTCCCATTAAGTTTAAAAGGAAGAAACCTTGGGAGGGCCAAGACTCAAAAAGGGACCTGACCTCCTTTTGATGAGAAGACCACGTTTGTCCATTGCAGCTACAAAACTGCACACTTACGATCTTAAAAAGGTCATCATTTCATTTACAAACTGAAAAAGGTCTAAATTGCATTGGATTTGGGATACAATGTTGGCACAATGAGATTCCTGGGTCGATCTCGCGGTGCTCGGTACTCATTCTTTAGGTTGACTGGTCACTCTATATTGACTCATGGCAAATGTGTTGATATCTGTTGTGAACTGCCATAAATGCTAATGTGATTTTAATTAAAACTAATAAAGAACAAACTAACAAACCTTCTTATGGGTTCATTTGAACCATCAACAAACCTTTTTGGAGATCTGTGTTTTCCATTGCCCAGCAACAAAATGTTCATTCTATAAAAAGTCGAATTAAGGCCAATGGACTGTAATATATCAACGGTGCTGATAATTACAGAATATATAAATGTCACATTTTAGTCATGTCTACTTCTGTCTTGAGGAAAATTCTTTATGTCAGTCTTTCTCATGCTTACACTATTTAAGTTGCACACAGCCTGTCATTGCTCCATTTTTCCCTATTCTGATAATGATGTCATAAATTGCAGTCTTATTTATTATTTAGTCAGGCTTATTATAGGGGGCTTAATACAATTCTAAATAGCAAAGAGACTCCATAAACCAAAACTGACAACACTATTAGGCCTGGTGTTGTATTTTTTCATCATCCATATGGAACTTGCATTAGGCAGACGTAGACAGAATGGCGTCCATGTAACATTATCCACTGGCAGCACACAAACAAACAAACAAAAAAAAACACAGAGAAGAGGGGGTTTCTTTCACATAAGCAAGTAATATGATGTTTATCAGTAAAGTTTGTCAGATGCTATAACTAGCTAGCTAGTGTATATGGTTTAAACTAATATAAAAAAGAATTGTTAGAATAGTGAATTCGCATGTTTAGCAATCAGTATTACAATATCTAAGCACAGACTCATTTAACACATTTTAACAGGCTCTCCCTGCTGCCCCCAAATTATAGTCAATATGTCGGAAATATTTTTTATTTCTATTTTTTTTAGAGAGAGAGAGGGGGGAAGACATCCACAGTCTCTCTTTCTGCTTAATAGACCTATGAGGTTTCTTTGTGGGCGGGGCTTCACAGTATACCTTGCCTCTATTACTGTCCATCGGTCAGTGTCATCCAGTGAAATGGCGTATATTTAGTATTCAGAAAATTCAATATAAAACATGTTTCACCCCAAACTAATTAAAGTTGCCATTGTCTTTAATGCTACCTCCCTAAAAACAGTTGTTGTAGGGTGGGATGTCTGTAAAAGGCAGAAGGTTGGGCACCTTTATGGATGATCCACTAGTAATTAAGGTTACTGTCTCGGTCCTCCCAAAGTTTCTTCATTAATGTTTTTCATTGCCACTGTCTTGAAATGACCCTTGAGAACGAAAGATAATAAAAAAATTGTAAATATGCCTTGAGTTAGTTTTTAGTGTGTTCTCAGATGTCCATAAAACCTTGGCAAACAGACCAGTTTATGTTTTGTGTTTGTATTCTGCTCACCAGCCTGTACTGGTGTGGTATGGGACTGCGGTAGCCTACTGGACATAATGGTCATAAATATTTCAGGGTTCAAATCCCACCTCTGCCAAGCTGCTGCAGTTGGGCCTTTAAGCAAGGCCCTTAACCCACCACTGCTTGACAAGTTGTAAGTCGCTGTGGATAAGGACGGCTAATACATGGCATAAATGTAAATGTAACTAGAATACAAAATACAGCACATGCCTCATAACAGGGCAGCAGGGGATACTGATTTACCGTGTATGCCGGTGACCACCATCGAGTTCGGCAGTGGTTCTTGAATGGACTTGAAAATAAAGCGCTCGTTTATAAATGTCAATTAGAAGTGCATTAGGTCATGTTTTTTGTTTCTTTACCACGTTGCAGTTCTTGTGCCTTTCTTTAAAGGGCAAAGGGCTAATTCTTGTTTATTGAGTGCAAGCACAATAGTGGTGTGTAATGCTGATCAGGTCCTGCAGAGAAATCAATCCTACTCACACACAAGAGAGGGGCGAAGACCCGGAAAATAGAAGGCAGACTATTCTTAGCTTGTGTGTGAGAGAGATTTGTGGCGTTGCTATTGTTTTCCTTCGCTAATAAATGTTTGATTCGCAGACTAATTGTGATTGAGAGAGTCTGTGCGAGTTTACACGCTGTCGCCTCTGTAGACAATTTGCATAGGCGTGTTTTAATCAAGTTCACAATTATTCAATGCTTTTGTCTCCTGAACTGTGACAGAAATGCAATCTATTAGAGGGGCGTATGGAGATCGAAGAAGGGTGGGAACGAGTTGTGTATTAGTGCAGTGCGTATGAGCACGCCTTTCTGCATCGCAGCTATCTCAGCCAGCAGATCAGCCTAAGTGGAATAATAATGATGCGAATCATTGTGGCATAAATGCACAGAATGCACTCCCAGGCACAGACTACAGGGAGAGGATGATTGACAGGCCAAATGGCAGACTTTCCTTACTGCGCTCAAGCCACCTGAGCACTGGAGCCGCTGCTACCTGAGCAACCATGTGGAGAAAGAAAACAAGTAAACAATGGAAAAAATACTCTCAGCCAAAAGATACTGCACGAAGACTTCATCAGAACCTATTCAGCATGAGGTGAAATGAACCTGCGACCTCGTGAGGAGCTTGCATTTAAAATAACGTTACAGCAGGTGCAACTGGGATGTCAAAGAGGGACTTTTTTTTCCACTGGACGTTTTCTGAGCATGAGAATAAAGATAGAGTCTGCATTATTCACACGGCAATGCTCACTTATCCAGGGCAACTTACAACTTGTACAACCTTACAATCTGAGAAATTGTGGGTCAGGGACCTTGCTCAAGATAGAAGTTCTGAAGGTCTGATTAGCTGAGAAATGTTTTAAAAACCATAGAAAGGATAGAGTTTCAACATAGTGTTTTAACATCGAAAAGACAGCAGTGTCCCGTTGCTTCCCAAAGAGTATGATGCAAGTGATCATTAATAGAACTTTTCTCAGATTTTCCGGTGATAATCCATAATTACAACACAGTGTACGGCATGTCAACACTGGCCATTAATGGGTCTGTTCCAAAGTTTTTACTTTGTCTTACAAGACGAAACTTTTCTGAAACAGAAAATGTACATCATGACTGATTTTTCATCTCCAGCATCCACACATAAACCCCAAAATAAAAGTCTTTTTTTTTTTTTTACATTTTCTCCCATATTTAATGTTGTATATATAAAATGGAATAGAAAGGGTGTGAATTAAAGCCTGGATGGGAATTGAGATTTTTTTGCCCAAGTGCCGACTTCAGTCCTAAAGTCCTGAATGAACAGTCTTATAGTGTAATATTGCAAATCAGTGGGATCTGCATAAAGTGCAGAAAAATTGCATTAAATGTGTTTTTTTACTATATGCATCATTGTCTTAAATATTAAATCATATAATTTTTAGTGGGCAGCACAGTGGTTGGGGGGTAGGGGTGGCACTGCTGCCTCACAGTAAGAAGGTCTTGGGTTAAATCACAGGGTGGAGTGGCCTGGGTCCTCCCCGTGTCTGCATGGGTTTACTCCACATACTCCGGTTTCCTCCCACAGTCCGAAGACATGCGTGTTAGGTTGTTCATCCACCTAGCCAGCGTTAAATAATAGCAAAAACACGACTGCAGTGATGCAACCAGCAACATCTACAAGGCCTCTGACAGACTGTTCGGTCAAGGCAGTCATAATCATTAATGAATTATAATGAATCTGACTAAAATGTTACACAATGCAGACCACCACAAACGAATGGGATATTTATTCACTGTCTCAGGCGCAACAGAGGTGATCATAAGGAATACAACTTCAGCAAGTGTTAGTTAAAAATATTCCTCTGTTAAAGCTGTCAAATGCAAAAACGTTTATGCTTTTTAAATTGCTGTTGCTCTCACTTTGTTCATTTGGATTGCACTGCGGTTGCCAGGACAATCACAGCATTTGTATGATACTCTATTCAGAGTAGGTTCATTGTTCATCATCAGGAAGTGTTTTAATGAGCCAACTGTAAACCATAACCGTGTGATCTCATTTCGCTGAAGACCTTGATTACATAATTTATTTTATTATATTTATTCTGAGAAAGCAGGTGCCAAACTATTTCATGCATGGATGTACTATTTGTACAGAAACCTAAAAAAGAAAGTTATTTTCTTGTTGCACAGCTCACAGTTCTTCCAAAATCTGAAAGCGGTTGACTACACAATTTAAGGATGTTGTACTTTATTGTTTCATGGCTGTATCATTCAAGTTTGTCGACATTACATAGTAACTATCAAATTCAGGAAAAAAAAATAATCCCACACCTAATGGATGATTTTTTTAGGTATATTATTATTGGCATCCTCTCGTTTTAACAAGAATAATTTTATTCTGGAAATGAATAACCAACATCTTTCCTATTTGTGAATCAGTCCCATTTCCTGACAACGAGCAATGAGGACACAGTTAGGCCCAACCCGGCATGAATTTGGGTTATTTGAGCTTCACCCTATTCCAAACCAGTTAGTGTTATAGCTTTATGGAATAAATGATGGTTAAATGGTCTGTGTTTTACTCCTTATTTATTGCAACGCTAAACTATATTCAAATACAATTTGCTCACAAACCAAATCTCCTAGATCTGGAGGGACTCTAGACTCTGAAGGTGAAATCCCCTGGGGATGCAGAACACAGACACACACTAGGGCACCAGAACTCAAGCCTTATGCAGGGTGCTGTCATGCGGATGGAACTGGACTGAACCGGAGATCGGCTTTGACTGGTGTGAAGGTGCATCAGGCACAGACACAGTATGAAATGGGACAAAAGTTACTTATTACTTTGGCTAAGGGCCCAGGTTTTATTGTCCTTAGACCAAACACTGGCCTATCAAAAGATAACCGAATGCCATGAAGTCAAGGCTGACGTTCGTACCCAGTTACCCCTTCAATATGAAATGAGTTACATTGTCAAACGAAATAATGTTCTATCCATTCTCTTTAGCTTAATGTAGGTGGTATTATGGGAAATAAATCGTTGGTGGACCTAAAACTGTTTGCTTGTAGCTAGGCCAGGTTTTATAAAGAGTGCTAAAATGCTGTAGGTTGTATAGTTACAGTACTCAAAATGATGACTTGCTAATTACATACTGTAGTATAAGAACACTGTTATTACGTAGAGTTGGTTGGAGGTAATATCCATCTATGTATCAGTAATTAGTCCGTACAGTTCTCTCCTATTGTTCTCCTACAGTCCTTCAGCTCTGACCTCGAAGCGACACTCTCGCTATATTATTCTCCACCCTCGCACTAACGCACGACAAAGTGTGACCTTGTTTATTTTAATCCTGCCCCTCTTCTATTCATCTTGGGAGCCCTTTGGCCAACATTCCTTCGTCTTGATACTGCAGCCGCTGGAGTAGAGTAGAGTACCATTATGTAGTCTGGAGAGAAATTATTACTTGAAAACACGTCCTTGGAAATAGTCTGGCAAACTTCTACCACATGACCCATCGACTTTTTACAAACCTACCAAGCACATGCCTTTGTGACGTGAGGGTCAAGACCATATCCAGAGTCTTCCGTGAAACGGCAAAAAAACAGCATCGGTTAGGTATGACAGAAGGAACAGAACGATATTTCACCACGGTGCGAACGTTTTCAATCGCCAATCCTATAAACCATTCACAGACAGCACCCCCCCCCTCCCTACCCTCCACCCCCCAATATTTTGTGGCAGCAAGCAATTCAGGAGATACGATGTGAAATCTTCCAGCTGCTATGTCAGCATCTTCATTCTTCCCTGCAAATCTATTGCCCGTGACATATCTTATATCTTCCATTACAGATACAAGAGCACACACAAGCAATACAATCAGATAGAGCCGGGTACACAATGGCTTGGCCATGCTTGAAATAGGGAACACTCAGTACAATTGTTTTAGTTTTGCATTACTGCACAGGAACTGAAGATAAAGATAAGATTTTTCTATATGTGGCCTCCCTTATCTGACGACCACACACTCTGGGTTAAACGTGGATGTATAACGGTCTATTATTTCTACAAAAAATGTCAAGGTGTAAACACCAAAGAATTCACTTGTAAGGTTGCAAACAAGAGAAGTAAAATATATATGAAATTGTAGCAAATTGAACTCTTGCAATTTGTAAGCCAGTTATATAGGAACATACAATTGGGTGCAAAACTAATTTGCATTCCGAATTTCAGTGAAGCAGTACCAAGTCAGTTAGGTTATAAGAGCTTCTATATAAAGACATAAAAGAATTGTTTAGAAAGAATGCGATTTAGAAGTAATAATATTAATCATAACATACTCTTTAAATTCATCTTTAGTGATAAAGTGGCCTGAGCAAAACACAAATATGTCTCAACCTTCAGTTCTGTTTCAGTTCCTTTAACAAATTTGTGCTTTAGCCCCTCATTAAACCACAAAAATAAAAATTCGCATTGCCAAGTCGACCCTTCTACAGTCCAAAGAAGCTTGTTCAGGAATGTTGTTTTTGGAAGGGAACCAGCCAAGAAACGTTTTTTTTTTTTTTTTTTTCAGAAGAGAAACGGTGTGCAAAGGCTAAGATGTGCTAAAGCTTACAAATAATAAAGATCAATGGAAAGAGTATTATGGAGTGAGAAATCCAAGTTTGAATTGTGGGTCCAGTCATTAACAATATGTTATATGCAGACATTATGCAAGTGCTAAAACAGCAAATCTAATTGTGCACTAAGAATTTGCCCAGTGCTGCATATAGAAACATAGCAAGTTATTAGAAGTCCATAGTCTGTCCATAGTGCAGTGTATTAACATCAGGCACTGGTAAGATGGCCGGCATGGAAACAATGCTTATTGTTGAATAATATTCTGCACGGCTTTTAGACCTCGAGGCTTTTAAAAAAGAAGGCTCTGGATGCTCGTGACATTTCAAATCCACTAAATGGCACGAACCATGCCAGATTTACAAACACAGCACGCGGAGAGTTAGGAATTCTTCATATGGGGTTAGTCTTGCACAAATATCAACTGCCCAGTGCACAAACCCAGATGCAGCAAGAGAAAATCTGAGAATGATAGACTAAAAGCACAATGATAGCTCCCATCACTACAGGAGCGTTCCTTTTTTTCAAGTCTGATAACGCAAATGTTGCTCAGCACTGAGCTGCCTAGAATGAAAATGAAAAAAGAAACCGAAGTAAAAAGAACAGGTTCATACACAAGCAAAGATGGTTGTTAATCTGATTTTGGCTGCTTGGTTGCAACGTGCAACAGCCAATTAATCAGGGCAAACTACACTGGACTCACACTCACCTACAGTGGGACAGTATAGAGACCCCAAACGGACTATCTTTGGATAGTTTAAAGAAGCCAGAGTTCCCTAGGGAAACCCAAACAGTCATGTGGAGAACATACAAACTCTACAGCTGGAGTCTGGGCTGGGAGTTGAACCAGGGATGTCTGGCAGGGAATGACAGCACAGGGAGCAAGGGGGGAACCGTTATAGACAGAGCAGGAATCCATCGCAAGGCATATATACACACACAAACACTAGGAAACCTTTTAATTGCCTGCTAGCCTTTACACAAAAGTTAACAAAGATAACACAAAGCACTGGGCGTCCTTAGCAGCGCAGGACAGCAAAGAAGCAAAGAAGAACAGATTAGTTCAAATAAGACCTAAAATATAATAAAAAATTACAAGATTGCACACCAGAGTACTTCATTTTGAGACGATCACATATTACATTGTTGCTCATTGACAATATGACACTTTCTGTACCAAACCATGAACACAATGTTCAAGGTTGGGCAGAGTTCAGGGTCGTTTGAGGTAAAGCTGTTTTTGAGTGTGTTTCTTCTTGGTTTAATGGACCTGTAGCGCCGTCCAGAGGGCAACAGTTCAAACACGTGATGTCCCGGGTGCAATATGTCTTTAAGGCAGCCAGAGCTATAAACGTCCCCAAGGGAGAAAATTGAGCAGCTGACATTTTTTGGCCATTTGAAACTTCCCACTGGAGCGCTCTGCTCTCAGCTGAGGAGCAACCATCGAACCACAGAGAGATGCAGTAGAAGGACACAACGGCTTCACACTCAAGCTGTTCTTTTCTAAGGATGTAAAGTCACTTCTGGACCTTTTTGATTACAGTGCAACGTCGTCTTACGAACGCTTCTTTAATTGAGCAACTCGGACATCGAAAAGTCCACCGTTTGGCATTTGTTTGTCCCGAAAATTCCAACTTTGAACATCAGTAAAAGCTTCTGGGTGTGTCTGAAATGGACGTGTATACTCATGTAGTTATAACTCCACAGAGTGCTCTCTTCACACCCCGTTCACTCCAATTTCAGACACACACTCAGACTTGTCATTGCAGTCCCAGGGACAAGACGTGACAAGAGCACTTTATTTCTAAAATACTAAATTTTTATTACAAATTCCAATACGAAAATCCGAAATTTGAAGTACATAAAAATACAGGCATGAACAAAACAAAGATTTGAGTGTCGGGAACAGACTAATCCTGTTTACATGACTTCTTTTGGGGAATTTTCATTCTGACTTCAAACCAATCTGTTAAGGTTCCTACCTTTTCCCTTGCAGCGGTTTATAACCAGTGTCTAGTTAACGACCTGATGATGAACACCTGAGCCTCCCTCTACTTAAGCAGGAGTTCTAGCAGTGTTTGTGGCCATGTCGTTTCCCTCCACCGTGCACCCGACCACCGGTGCGCACGCGCTCAGGTGCGCCTTGACATGCTGGACGTTTGCTCGCTCAGTTTGTTGGCTAGTTGGTAACGTCCTGGGGATTTTAGTGCGACGGGTACGAGGGAAACTCCTGAGGTATTTAGCGTGGCTTTCTCGCACTACATGCGCATTCGAGCACACCCTCGCCCTCTTGCGCTCCGGTGCCTTCACCCCAGCCAGGTTCAAATCCCACCTCTGCCAAGCTGCCACAATTGGGTCCTTGAGCAAGTCCCTTAACCCACAATTGCTTGGATTGTAAGACTGTATGAGTTGTAAGTCGCTCTGGATAAGGGCGTCTGCCAAATGCTGGAAATGTAAATGTAAATGTAATGCATGCGCACTCAAGCTCACGCTCGCCCTCTGGCGTTCCGGAGTCCCCCTGTGCCTCGCTATTTGGGAGACGTGCCAATTCGGCACCTCATCTTTTGGCTCGTTCGCCCACAGTCCTGTATGGACTCCGCCGTTTCCTTTCCCGGCTGCTGATGGCGCCCGGGAGTTGTGGCTGGTAGGGGCTGCACCCCAGACCCGCGGCTCGTGAAGCTCGCATCCTGGGTTCGCGGCCGGAGGGGTCGCCTTCGGACCCTGGCCGCCATATGGGTCACTATCGGCGTCGAACCCCATATCCGGCCGTAAAGGGCTTTCATATGTTCACGTTCCTTTTTTCCCCTTTTCAGTTTGGTTATATATTATTTCCCCATTATTATTATACGCCGTGGGATTCCTCGGTCCCGCATACTTGGGTCCTAACACATATCGTAACAAAATCAGTTTTTCAAAATCAAATCAAATTTTATTTGCCACATAATAGTAATACACAGTGCAACTTGCAGTGAAATGCTTTGATGCTTTGATGCTTTGATTGTTTAGAACTAAAGTGCAAAAAAGTCAAAAATACTCCAATTATAAAATAGAAAGAGAAAATTTACAAAATGTGAATAGTATTAAGAGATATAAATGTAAATAGAAAAAGTAAATGTGATAGAAATCTAGGTTAAAATTAAGAAGTAGGTGTAAAACTTGGAACCAGTTTGAGTTCCAAGGTTCCACTGGACCATAATGGTGGTTGGTATATGCTGTCTCAGATAACTGTACTGTGCAAAAATCTGGATTAGGCATACAACTGTTGCAAATCTAAATGTTCTTTTGCCTTTTCTGGAGTGTTGCACCTGTCCTGAACGAGTTTGATCACGGTTTTCTTTAAACGTTAGAGGACTCTCTGGAGCTCTGAGGCAACAGCACTAACCGCTGCACCAGTGTGCCACCCCAATTTTATGAAGTGAAATCTTAAAGTCACAGCACATGATATTATAGAGGATTGTTTGCTTCCAATTTTGTGGGAACAGTTAAAAGATCGTTTTCTGTTTTAGCCTGAGGATGCCTGCAGGCACAAGTGAGGTCCATTACGCACCCTCAACCCCATCCGGAACGACCAGCTATGCCGAAGATGCTCCCTCTCCCATCTCTACATAGACATATTACATATTCCATCTAAATGTTTTATTATACATGTTAATTGTTAGATGTTAATTACCCAAGTGAGGATGGGTTTCCCTGCTGGGTCTGGTGCCTCTCAAGGTTTCTTCCTTTTAATCTCAGGGAGTTTTTCCCTGCCACTGTCGCCATTTGGCTTGCTCATTAGGGACAAATAGAATTCAATTTGTGAAAATTGTTCCTGCATTGTTCCTGACAATATCTATTGTAAAAAGCGCTGGACAAATAATATACAACTGAATTGAATCCAGCATCTCTTGATCAAATGTTAACCACAGTAAGGAAATGAATTTGGTGAAAATAACGGCATAGCGTTGTTGTGTTTTAGTCATTATAGCAAGGCGGACCAAGTCTGTGTTAAATTCCATTATTTGTCCAAATAAATTTGAGCATGTAGGAAGTGAAACAGAAATACAGCTCTGTTTTGACAGCGTGCACTATGTAAAATGAATAGCATCTAAAGTGAATAAAGTGCACTGTGAATTAGCAGCAGCTTGAATGCAGAACAAGATTGTGTTTCTATTTGATTCATCGGCATGATAATTAGGATAATGACTTCCGTTCCCCCACTGATGCTTGCTGCGAGTCATTAGGGTGCGTGTGTGTGTGCTGTGTGTTCGAGAGGAACAAAGATTTGGTAACCATTAGGCGTTTGATTAGACAGTCAGCTAAAGAATTATTGGCACCATTGGTAAAAAAAAAAAATAAGGTTATGAAAAAGTAGTTTTGGTTAATGAGCTTCATCTCACACTGAAAATATGAGACAAATCAATTTCATTATTGGAGTAAATTCATTACAGGAAAGTTTCCTGGTGGTGCTTGGGTAGTGCAGTGACAAGTCGCCCGTCTCAGTTATGTCTTCAGCACATATGGAAATGATTACAGGTGTGGTCTGATTAGAAAATGTGTCTAGCCACAGAAAGGGGTAGAAGTGCTTCCATTACTGCCCCATACAAAGGCTCGCAGGTTCTACTTTTGGGTAGTGTACCTCTAGACAGGCCTCCACGATGCACTCAGAGCTATTTTTTCCCCTTGACAGACCTTGAGAAGAGGCACGTCATTAGATTGGGAGAAGCAAAGAGGTCATTCGGTCCTGGGCAGCCCAGACAGATCACCAGTAGAGAAGAACGTTTGATCAGTTTCCACAGTTTCACCCATCAAGCATTTATGGGGGCACTTGAAAACAGAGAAAGCCATGCATTCAATAACATCGCAGGGTGTTTTTTGGAATATTGTGAAATCTTGGCATGGGTTGTCAGATTTTAGACAATCTTGTGGAGTCAGACAGAACCAACATGCCTTAAAGTCCTTTTGATAGCTTTCACTTTTCATGCAGCCTTGTCTGACATGCTGTTGTGTAATAGGTTACTGGAGAGGTTGATGGACTTATCGCTTCTTCGCACCCTATTTCCTTGGTTGAAATGCCTGTTATTCTTTGACAGGCTGTCAGAGTCTCTCACTCTCTCACACACATACACACACATAAAAGGCAACATGTTATTAACACACCGTTCATCTTTCATTCATTTTCTCCCTGCCTCTTCTCCTCTTTTGGATTATGTTATAATGGAAGATTACTTTGCATCATTCCACATTGAAGAACTAGATAATAATTGACATTTAAATGTTAGCACCGAGTGCTTTAAGTATGTCATTATAAGTGTGCTATTAAGTTCTTTATTTTTGAAAAGTTGGAAAGTCCTGTGCCAATAACCAGACACTAAAGAGTGTAGAAAGAGTCCTTAAATGTCTAATATGTACATATCCTGACAACTAAAAAGGGCTACAGACCTGTGACTCTGGTGGTGCTTAGTCTTAACTGTTACTGGACTGTGGGAAAATACTATGTACTGTACGACTGTAAAATGTTCTGTACATTTGGTCTTAATGTAAATAACTGATTTTGGTCTTAACCACATATATTTGTCTAAATGGTGTACAAAGACTTTTAAAAAGACTTTTGTACAGTATTGTATATGTATATATAAGGGCTGTACCGATCCGGTGTTCTGTGTCTGATTGTGAATCTGATACCTGATATGTGACAAGACCACTGGATCGGAGAACGGATGGGGAAAAAAAAAACAGTTTAATCTGGACAACATGCCGTAAACAGAGAAGTGTCGTCAGTTTTGTGGAGTTATGCTAAGCTCAAAGATGATCAAAGTAAAACAGCCGAGGGCAACGTACGCAGCGGTCATCTGTATCGGGCATGAAAAATGATATCGAGCCAGCCCTAGTATATCTACTATATGTGTTCCACCTCACCAGGGGCTTCCAAGTCTCAGCGCTCCAGTTACAGTACAGTAAAAAAAAGAATGATGGATGGATGAATGAGTCACACACTGCAAACTTTTGACAGTGGTAATGTGAAACAGCCTAGGAGTGTCACATGACCCCTGTAAAAAGGCTACAGTGTGTGAATCATTGCTTCATCCACCGTGTTTTCATTCACCGTTTAAGACCTTGGGTTAAACAGTGGCTTCACACAGTATGAATGGCATTTGTATTGACTCTCAGTTTGTGAGTTGATCATATTTAGCATTTCCCTAGCATATTTCCTGGGACCAATAGGGTTGCGGATGCTGCTTACCTGCTCTTAGAAAAAACAATCCTGAATGGATCAGAGGAAAAGTGTGTGCAAAGTTCCTGTTCAGTTGGTTGTTGGTGTTCATGAATGCTTTTGACTGAAGCTTTTATAAATACATTGAAGTATTTAAAAAGCCACAAGCTAACTTTCAGCTTGGCTAGCTGGATTCCCTAGAGCTACTGTAATTCCAAAGTAAGTTATTCATCATTAAAGCAAGCTGTCAACATGAGATCTTTTACATTCCAGTGCTTACACAGATGTACAAACCCTGAGTCATCGAAAAGCGTGTGTTAAAGAGCACTGTTGAGTAGTGCGGCAGAACGGAGCTGACGAGGCTTCCAATATTTCACCCTTTCGTGACTGTGAGATGCGAGGAAATGATGTCACAAAATCATGCTGCATTGCATATTCGCTATGCGTGGTGATCCCCCACAAGCGTAAGTTAATGGGGAAAGTAGAGGGGAAAAGGGGGTCATGCAAGGGGGCAGAACGATTACGGAGTGGAAGATTTTCCTTCTCATATTTTAATGTGGGGTCTGGAAGACAATCATGGAACTCAGGCAGGGGGGAGCACTACAGGACAGACATGGCCAATTGTGGCCGTTTAGCGCCCAACAAAGCCAGGAGATGCTGCTGGTGATCTATCGAATAGCGGCTGAATGGTGTACAGGTACTGCCCGTTCTTCCTTTGCCCGACGTGCACGATATTTTGACTTTGCGATGGGAATTCGATAATAAACATAAATACAGATTTTCCTAGGCAAGCAATACACAGAACAGTACTCTCCGGGAGGAAGTCAACGGCGAAACACCAGATGACCAAAGAAGACCAGTGTAACGCGTAAGTAAAGTAACTGAATACGGGTCAAACAGCAGCGATAAACAAGCTGAGGTGAAAAGTAGTGCGGAGCAACGAGGTGATGAGCCAAGCAGCTTAGCAGTGAACTGGTGGAAGTGAAGTTGGTAATGAGAGACAGGTGTGTGATCAGTAGGCAGTAGGCAGGTGATGGTGACAGTGTGATAGGCTGGGTGTGGCCCCATGAACAGTCCATGTGTGTGTGTGACAACCAGAATTGTATCAGAAATCGGGTGCCACAATCAGATTTCAGTATCTCTAGTGGTTCAGAAGTTCAGAACACAGAAATGTTTGAAACTTTGTTGTTCATCGCACATAGCTGAAGATGGAACTGATGATTCTGACGTCGGGAGAACGCAGCTACAGAATCCTAGCAACAGACTTTAATCACCAATGAAAGATCACCAATTTTACACAGCACTGTTACATCACTCATAGCCAGATTCAGAGAAATTGGGACTGTGTATGACAAGTCACATAGTGATCATCTGAAGAACCGCTACCGACCAGGAAAACCTCAACAATGGTTTTGGCAGCTTTTGGGAAAATTCTGTACAATCTCTCCTCAATCTATGAATCCCGTCAAACACCCTGCAAGTATTTATAGCGCACCATCCATCTGCAAGAGCCTGAGTTTATTACCACCTTAAAAACACAAAGTGTCTGAGTAGGGTGGCACGGTGGCACAGTGGATACTTAACAACTTGTAACGCTATACACGGTACCGCAAATCTTGCAAATCTGTCATGTAAACCACTGTAAAGACAAAATGAGACGCCCAACAGTATACATGCTTTTCTTGGAAGCTGTTTGTTTACCTGGAGTACATGTGGTGTGACTAATTAAAGTCATCTGCCATGGCTAATGAAATAGCGTACAACCACGGTTACATGTATTTACGAACACCATAAACTTGCCTTACAAAATCTAACAAACCGTTTCCCACCGAGCCATCAGAGCCGCTGTAACCTGTTGGATTAGACAATATGAATAAATAGAGAATTTACTACATTTACGGCAAAAAAAAAGTCTCCAAAAGGGAGTTGTTGTTCAGGAAATATAGCAGGATGTTTTACAGGATACATTTTTGTTTAAAATATGTACAGTATCTCAGAAAACTGAGAACATCCCTCACATTTTTGTAACTATTTTATTATATCTTTTCATGGGACAACACTGAACACTGACACTTTGATACTTATGTGAAAGTATTCCAAAATGATAACGACCCCAAACACCCCCAAGGCATTCTAAAACTGAAGGTGGAGGTCTGTAACATCCACCAGCTCTATGATGTCTATGATGGAGGAGTGGAAGGGGATTCCAGTGGCAGCCTGAGAAGCTCTGGTGTCATGCTCAAGAGTGTTAAAGCAGTGCTGGAACTGGAAAATAATGGTGGCCACACAAAATATTGACACATTAGGCACAATTTGGCCATTTTCACTCACGAGGTGTGCTCACTTTTGTTGCCAGTGGTTTAGACATTAACGGCTGTGTGTTGAGTTCTTTTTGAGGTCACACAAACTGTAGAGTGATTATTTTACATTGTATCAAAGTGTCATATCCACGAAAAGACTAGTTACACAATGAAACCATGAAAAGAATAGTTACAAAAATGTAAGGGGTGTGCTCACTTGCCCGGGTCCCACCAGAGTGCAGCAACTCCTCCTCATTTTTAAATCTATATTGTTATTTATTTTGAATTTTATTAATTAAAATTAAAATTTGATGACTGATTTCAATCAGATTGTTTCCTTAATTTTACCCCAACATAATTATTCGATTAACATCTAGGCCATCCAATGAGGTCGGGTCTCTTTTGAGTCTTGGCCCTTCTACATTCAGGGAGTTTTTCCTTTCCACTGTCGTCCCGGGCTTGCTCAATTTGGCATTGGCCTTTTTAGGATAATATAAGCTTGTAAAGCTGCTTCGAAACAATGCTCCATTGTAAAAACAAAAAATGCTATAGGAATACATTTGATTTTTACTTTCGTGAGATACTGTAAAAATAATATGGTATACATTTTTATTAAAAAATGTACAAAGGGGAAAAAGTAACATTTAAAGAGAGATGAAGCTTTATCTGTTGTCAATTGCTTTTAGAATACACTGAGCATACGCTTAGAGAGACATAGTAGACATTGTGGAACATTATGGTATGGCCATTATGCCCAAAATATACTAAAACGTAACTTACAATCATTTTAATGTTATAAAATGCATACAGTACGTAAGCACCAGACTCTACGTTTTAAAACGGATGCTTATGTATTCATATACTGTATATTGATTGATAGACAAATACAGTGCTCACAAAAAAGAATGTCATTTATTATTGAACTCATTTTTGCGAGCAGTGCAGATAAAACAATATTGATTTGAAAGGAAATTGCTGTAGTAGACCTATCATTTTAAATTAGATTTTAGAAAAGGTCAGGGATAATAAGTTGTGAAGTGGCTCTCTTAATATGCATTTAAAAACACCAATCACAAGCTCACAAACAAGCAATTACGTGTTAATGTGCACAGAAGAGATTGCAAAATTAATTGTTGTCTGCACCCATTCACTCAAAGCAGCGCATGAATCCTGCGTGCGACGCCGATGTCAATACTCCTAGGTTTTCATTTATCCCTTTGTTTAAATGGATTGCTCTAATTTCATTTGCGGTTAGCATGGAATTGCACCATGTTGAGCTGCAATATGCAGCTACATGAGAAAGCGATGAAGAACCAAGCCAGAAAGCAGGGGTGGCTCAGGAAAGGGAATCAATAGAAAGCAATTAAAGCTGATAGATGTGATGAAAACTTGAGAGTCAACGTTGGGAACGTCTTATGCTTAGTCATGGGAATTTACAGCTGGATACACATGGAAACACAAACACTGAACTCCACATTCATAATGCAGTACGGCCTTTTCACACAATAGGTGGAATTCGCTGCCAATGGCAACTGTGTTGCAATTTTTTTCATACCATACCTTCCCTGTTCACAGACAAACGTTGAAGGGGTGATACTGGAACACCTTATGCTATGTGATGTGTCAATAAAGCCATACAGTGATACAAAAGTGGTGCTTGTGGTTTGGTCAAGACATATTTGTGCTTATTTTAATTGGTTTTTAATCTGTTTAGCCAGCATTTTCTAGAGAACGATACATAAGAACAACATGGTGTCATAGCAATTCACCTAACTAACATGTGTGTTATTTATAGGGAAATCAAGACAGTGTAATAGCTGTGTATAGGGAACCAAAAATCTTATATCTAAACTTTTTAATGCAAGCCTCATGAAAGAACCCAGAATGTTATGGACTGGGTACTGTATTTCTAGAAACCCAGAAATGTTATGTAGCAGCTGCTTAATCAAATATTAATTACCAACTTGTTACAAAGATCCTACATTACTATGTGATAACTATTTAAAGAGATTATCCATTATATATATATATATATACAGACATGTGTGTGTGTGTGTGTGTGTGTGTGTGTGTGTGTGTGTGTGTGTGTGTGTGTGTGTGTGTTTCTAATAAATATATACACAAACACACACACAT
>JAUZST010032169.1:0-28913 GCA_034779995.1 Parotocinclus haroldoi | reverse complement strand
CACTCTACATGTTAATTTTCCACCTTCCTCCCACACCAAAATCCCACATGCATTCAAACCCCCTAACACACACACACACACACACACACACACACACACACACACACACACACACACACACGCATTCTTATTTTCTCTCCTACACACAGAAACACACCCTCCATAATTTGTGTTTCTCAAGAGAACATTAGGCTTTTACCAATTCAGCACTGAGCTGCTTCAGGCACAATAATGGATAATTATAACTCTCCAGACTCGAATACACATGACAGATACCTACTTAATGCATAAATTTGTCATTTTAATTTATTCATATTTTAATTCAAACATTCCAAACAAAATTCCAAACATGCCACGTCACACCATAATAATAAAAACACTGAAATGAAACGACAAAGCCCTCTTTCAACAAATAGAAACCATTTTGTCAATTTATTCAGTCTAAAGTGAGCTTTATATGGAATTTGAGAAGTAATCATGGAGAAAGATTAGTTTCCCCAAGCTGTTTTTTGCAATAAATTTCATTCTGTCTGAGACTTTTAGAATAATGAACAAGCTTGCAGGTCCACAGGACTGGACCTGAATTAAAGGCAAAACTACATACTTGCATCCATTACATCCAGGGCATTTTTTTAGCATGTACTTAATCACTAACTTTCACTGTCATTTTTTCATGTATGTCACATTGTATGTCTGTATTCATTATTTGTTTGATTTATTTAATTCAATAAATGTTCTTTGACAGTAATCCCATATTAAATTAACATCTGTTAATTAACCTCTTCTGGATCACCCATTAACTACACATAGAAGAGATCTAATGTGTAACAATGGCTAGAGGTTTGCATTTAAGCATTTTCAAAGTATGCTACCTTGCATAAACTATATTCTATACTATAGTTCATTTAGCTTGTTTAAAAGCATATTTTATTGATGTTATTATGATGTTATCCATTTGAATATTAGGTAATTGTGAACTGAATAAGGCTGCTGAAAAAAACTGAATAAATAACATTTTGATTGAAAATCAAGCATTATTTGTAACAAAATCTAGATAGAATACCGAGTGTTCTCTTTACTTTCCTACATACACAATGAGCATTTAACACTACACTGATACTGTATAGGTCTTCTTGCTTTTAAAACATTCTGAGTCCTTTCTGGCATGAATTTTAATGTTAAAAGCATGTTGACATTAATTTATTCTGTGTGTTCTTGCAAATATCCCATTTTACCACATCTCAAAAATGTTCTGTTGGATTCAGATCTGGTGACTGGGAAGGCCAGTTACGGGTCAGGGACTGCGGAAGGCTAGCGGTTAAGGTACTGGACTGTGGACCTGATGGTCCAGGGTTCAAATCCCACCTCTGCCAAGCTGCCACAAGCTGTCACAAGATGTCCTTAAGCAAGGCCCTTAACCCCCCCCTTAACTTGAACTGTAAGACTGTATCAGTTGTACGTTGCTCTGGATAAGGGCGTTTGGTAAATGTAAATGTGTATTGTTCTTTGTTAAATATCTGAAGATATGACACATATGGTCAGCAACAATACAGATAGACTCTGGCATTTAATGTTGATATAATTGTATAATAGTATAATTGATAGTTGAAGTTAAATTCATACCAGTCTCCTGTGTTCATGTTTTAACTCAGTCCCAGCGCTATATACACTGGAATTTAAATTATCCAGCACAAGTAAACAACAAAATGAATGTGATTAAGTATTAAAGGTAACAAATTGATCAAGTATGTTTTAGAGAAACAATTTGTGTATTGTCATGAAGATGACATAAGGAGAACAACAGAAGGAAAGTGTGGTTCACTGCATTCATTTATTACTGCATCCATTTTTTTTATTTCTTTTATTGTCCATGGGTCATATACAACTTAGTGGTACATGGACTATCTGACGTTTCTCTGATTAAACATTTTATAACAATAACATGCTTTCATGCTAAGACCAACTATAAATTAGAAACTACTATAAAAGACAGCACACATCAATTGTCAAGGAATGTGAATATTTATGGCCTTTGCTTACCATTTACTCTCAATATAATTTCAATATATCTTCAATACATGTATTTGTATTGTCTTGGTTTAGTCACTAAAGTGATTTTGTTTCCTCTTCTTTTTCAGATCACTAAGCAGCAGCTCCAGACCACCAAGGATCGCTTTGAATCTTTCCTCAAAGGAGACACTCAGATTGTGGCAGATGAGGCCTTTATCAATGCAGTTCAGAGCTACTATGAGGTAACAATTGCACTTCAACCACATATTCAGTGCAAGGGAGAAATAAATTGGTCACATAATAACCACTTTCCATTTAGTTGTCCATTACAGTCTTGACTGATCAATAAATATTTATTTGTTTATACTCCTTCCATTGCTATGCTAGAGAATACCCATGTTAATAATTTGGTTATAAAATGTGGTACACCAGATATGCATGGCTTTGGGAGTAATGTATAAGAACTGCATTTCATTTTGTAACATCATACATCATAAGAGCAGCAGTGAACTTAAGATACTCTCTAACTTAGAGTAAGCACATGCTTTGCTCATAAAATATCGTTGTGGTAAAATCACTATGACTATCATTATGTCATTTCATGAAAATTCATATCAGCCTAAGTTTCTATGAAATTATGAATGCAATAACACTTTATGCCAGCATGGTAAAAAAATAAAGTAATTAGAATCGGGTGAATAAGTTATAAGTTGATATGGTTAAATAGTCAAGATCGGTCTCATTGCAACACGGTGGATTCATTGTACAGAAAGCTTGTTTAAATATGACCATGTCATACATGTCATCACCATTTATTATACTGGTGATAGTCACCTTTAATTGGTTGTGGCAACTGCCATCATTGCATAGTACCCTGATACGTAATGTGCACATCAGCTGGGATGGTGCTACCATGCATACCGTAGTCGTATTTTTATTTATTTAATTTTTAAGATTAATTATATATGTGGAGAGTTTGATTGATTTGAATACTATTGTAACTTATATTAATGACCACAATCAAACCACAGTTCCCTGCTACCTTTAAGGGAAACATATATTAATAGATAGCTCATGGCATTTAGCCCAGGACAGAAGTCACTTTTATGCAGATCCTCTGTCTCATTTGGCCAAAGGTGAACTGCACAGGTACAAGAAGGTTCATGGCAAGTAGCCGTCTGGATTTGAATCAGACAGTAATTTAGAGACTCATTCTTCTTCCTCAATAGAGCAGGGGGAAACAGCTGCCAAGCAGCTCTAGTAGACATTGTCAGTGTTCAGAAATAATACAAATCACATTTTACCTTCTTCTCCCAATAACTCAGTTTGAAACATACAGTAGGTAGGAGTAAGTGAGGAGGGTCTGGTTTTACACCCTTTATGCTAAACTCAGTTGGCACCCTAGGAATTGCAGAGAAAAAAAAACTATCACAAAATATTGTTTGCCTGTTTTCGAGAGGGAAAAGAGTAATGCAGACAGAGCAGGAGAGTAGAGGTGTAAAATTTGTGGCTCTATAAATGCACTATTTCTGCCCACACTGGGTCTATAATTTCAGAGTTGTGAAATTTTAAAGTCCCAATTTCTCCCCATCTAATGGCCTTGCATTATTATTTCAATATATTACTATAGATGTAGGAACATCCATCATAATGCAGAAACTAGCACCCTGAAATGATTTCTCCCCAGACAATTGAAGTTGGTGTTATTATTGATCTTAAACATTATGGACATTACACCGTATGCCATGTAAAGGCTGTTATCCACAGAATTAGTACTGCCTAAACAGCAGCCTAAGGCACAAGGCAGGAACAACCTTAGACAGGGCATGGTACATACAATCTCACACTCATACACTCACTTATTCTCACACTCAATCTACTTCAGCATAATCAATTAACATTAAGCATGTCTTTGGATTGTGGGAGAAAACCGGAGTATCCGGACAAAACCCAATCTTATCGCTTTGAGACGACAGTATTACCCACTGTGCCACTCTTTGTGTTACTCTAAAACATAGTCCGCTAATAACCATTTGCATCTACAAGCAATAATTTTAGATAACATGATAACTGTCAGCTCTGAAATCTTGCATGTTGGAGAGGTTTATACTGTCTTACTGTAGACACATTAAAGAATACTATTTGGGTCTTTAGGTGTTTCTGAAGAGTGACCGTGTGGCCAAGATGGTCCAGACAGGAGGCTTCTCGGCCGTGGACTGTCGTGAAGTGTTCAAGCGCCACATCGAGAAGCGTGTTCGCAGCCTGCCCGAGATTGATGGTTTGAGCAAGGAGACAGTGCTGAGCTCCTGGATGGCCAAGTTTGATACTATCTACCGCGGGGACGAGGACCCACGCAAGGCTCAGCAGCGCATGACTGCCAGCGCTGCATCTGAGCTTATCCTCAGCAAAGAACAGCTCTATGAAATGTTTCAGCAGATCCTTGGCATCAAGAAGTTTGAGCACCAGCTGCTGTACCAAGCCTGCCAGGTGAGTGTGATCTTGAGCATCATCATTCAGTCATTCAGCTAAAGCATTATATAAAGGTTTACCTTGTGACGAGGCTGAACATGTTAACATTATTATCACGTCATTTAGCTCTCCTGTATTTCCTAGCAGTTTTGTTCTGTTCGTTTACACTCTCAAACTGTTACACATAATGCTGGATTTGTAAATTGTAATTGTAAGTAAACATGCCCTTCAAATATTCAAGTTAAATATCAAGAATTGACTTGCCTCGTGACGTATATTTGCAAAGGAAATTAATGATTTTAGTGGTGCTAGAGAAATTTTAATGTATGCATTCATTTCATGTAATATTCTTCCCCATTTGAGCACTGTGAATTTTAAGCATTAATGTGTTCTTCTAAGGGCCTGATTAGAAGATATGTCACACTGTGATTAAACTAGAATACGTAACATGTTTGCATCTTTAGTCTCACAATTGTAAGGTATTTCACCTCTCTCTTAATTGATATACATGCCTTTGCACAACAGTAAAGTACTGTAATGTAATACAGTTAATGGAAAGATTCAGTGTTTATTTTAACCCTCCTATCGCACTTGACTCAATGTTCCATTCTTGATTTTCTCTTTCGAATTTGGCCACATCAATTAAGATGTTTATAAACTGCACTAAATTTATTTGTTTCACCAACTGTTGTATTAGACCTTTAAAGCAACTATTTTTGTCATCATTATCATACATCGTGCTCACAACTGATCAGTCTGACTTGGAAATTTAGATTAAATCAATATGTGTGTCTTTTTAATCCCATTCATTTTCTACGGATTGTCCACTCTGATTGGAAATTTGAATAGTTCTGGCCTGGTGCAGTCCAGGATTCTTGTTCGCAACACCACAGTAAACAAAGGAGAAATGGGCTGGCTGTCAGTGGCGGAACATGTAATGGGCTCTGTGACAAGAAATTTTCTTCTGCTAAGCATCTGCAAATGGTTCACGAAATCCTCTCTGTTAGTGTTCTATCTGGGCCATCCAGAGATCAGTTCATAATTTACATCACAGTTCAGAACACCTATTAACAGCTAGAATGGAATGGCCTAAATGGCGGACAATTCATTGAAACATTCATCCTGCTTCTCTTAGTCCAGAGATCAGAATCAAATCAGATCCAGGCTTTAATGAACAAGTACAGTATGCGTGCACATAAAATAAATTTGCATTTGGTTAATGTAGCTCTTGCTGCATAGTAGACATAATTTTACGATACACAAAAGTACAAGGAACAATTTCAATTTCAAATTTCAAATTCACACACTTTGTCCCACGCACAGACACATAATCACACCCGAATACATTATTGTTCAGTGCGTTATTATATGTTAAAATGTTTGAAGTGTAGCATTAAGATAAGGATATACCCCTCTCAAAGTCTGCCAACTGGGAAAAATGTCTTTGTGTGTGTTGTAGAGACATCTCTAGCAGTCAATGAAAGTAATTCTGCCTTTACGCCCTCTGGTAGCAAGACCAATGTTTAAATATCTGCCTGAAACATAACTGCATGCTACATTTTTTATCTGTGTTTATAGTCTTTCTATATTAATGCAAAAAATGTTAAAAATATGTATTATTTGCTTTAAACTCTACCAGGACCATTTTGCTGTTTAAGCAGACACACTGATCTACATGTCTTCCTTTTTAGTGCACCACATATAATTTGTAGATTGCTGACACCAATTGGCAAATGTGTTTATCCTGAACAGAGTGAAAAAGGTGGTGGCAAATGAAGAAAAGTTTGCTTTAAATACAGTATTTAGTACTAAATGTTCTTTTTATTGCCAGTCTAACGGTGCAGAGCAAAAGTGAAATGAAATCTGTTGACAGATAAGTCAAGATTCATATAATGGCCCTATCTTTAGTACAAACAAGACTGTTTTTATTATGCAAGCAGAGAGGAACACATTAAAACACTTACATCAATGTGTTGCTATCTAACACGATTTTAAAACTTCATGATTTAATTTAATAATCCATTAGTTTATACCATTCAAATACACTTTGAGCACACCAGGGTGAACTCACTGATGCCAGCATGAATTACTTTTATATTTGTTTGAACATCAGGGGGGTAGCCTTTTATAATCCATTAAATATTTATATAATCACCATATTGTTTTAATTAAAATCAGAATTTGTGCTTAAAATGATGAATGCTTCTGTGGGGAAATTCATTTCACATATTTGTAAAAAGTAGAGATTGTAAATTGGACTGTCCACTAAACAACGGTGACCTCTAAATTTTCCTCTTTTACTAGTTAGGTCCCCTTTTAATAGGCCCTCTTTTATAAATGCTAAAATTAGCATTTATAAATTGTCTATCACTATCTGTGACTTTCTATTGCTTTCATGTTTAATTTCTGTATCTATAGTTGCTATACACTGACTAATTTATCTCTGAATTACACTGACATTTCTCTTTAAGTCTTGCCTTCTGACATTTAATTAGTTATTCACATACACACCCTACATGCAACCACTGTTTAAACAGCATCTCAAGCATTACCATGTTTAATTGCCACACCACAGCAGCAACCAGAGGTTGGTGCATGGTGAAAAAATATGCCTGGGCACATTGGGAGGCAAGTAAAATAGTGGTTAACTGAGTTGTTGTTTTCTTTTTTTTTCAATTGTCCATTAAAATAAACCATGCTATGTAAAGGTGGTCAAAGTTAGCCTTTTTATATAGATGTATTAAAAAGCCCACTGGAAAAGAACAATGTTATCTATTTATATATTGTATATGCTATAAAGTCCGTGTTGTGTCCTATTGTGTTCTGGTGCCATAACTTTGTCTTCTGTCATCTGTCTGGCATGGCTTGACAGATTTGATGGCTTAATTCAAAGCATGCATATAAATATACAAACTGCTTTATCTGACTTTATGTAAATTGTTCACATCTGTGGTGTGCTCCTCATATTTTACTAGCCATAAAAAAATAATGGAATCGAAATGGATATGAACATTGTGATAATTACTTGGAACACATTTCTTTATTATAATTTAGAAAGGCTTTTTTTGGGATCTGAACAAACACTAAATGGTGTATATTGATTCAAATACAGAAGGTTAAAAGACTAGAGGTTTAGTGTTTCGTATTAAAGTTTACAGTGCCACCATATATACTGCCCACAAAAAGTAGAATATATTTGAAAATTAAATATCCCATAATTTTGATTAGCAGTGTACTTGACACCCCCACCCATCTTGCACATGCCTTAAATTGTTAGCAGGGAAAAAGAATGCTTGCCTAGCATCTTAAGCTATTTATAACTAATGAATTATAGAACATGAACATAATTATAAAGGCATTCAAATATTTTATCTATGCAAGATATATTCAAATATGTCAGTTAGAACACAAGCACTAACACTTTTGTGTTTAATGTGCTCTGACATCTCAATTCAATGTCAATTCTCTGATAATTATTTATGTCTACAGAAATGGTACGTTATGGTGTAGCACAGAATCTACAGACAGCATGTTGAGTCAGCAAGGAGATATTTTGAATATGGAATTATACAGCTTGTATCAGCCAAAGCTGGCAGACATCGCAAATGAAATCTTTTGTTTTTGCAATCACTGTCAACAAATGACAGCAAAAACATTTCAGCTCTTGAAGTCATAATGGGGCGTCAGCAGTTAGCGCACTCGCCTCACACTTCACTCACAGAGCACTCACGGGTTGTTCCTGCCTTGCGGCCTTTGCCACTGGCTATCCACTGGCTTTCCTGCAACTCTGTCTAAGCAGATTTGGCATTGGACATAACAGACAATTTAAGGTTCCTATTCTTTTACTAAATAAAGTCACATTAGAAGCATTTAGCCTTCTTCTTTGGAAAGTTGCCAACCTACCTGCCAAAATGTTTTGTACTCACATTTGCTTTATGTAAAAAATATTAAAACTGGAACTTGATGCAAATAACTTTGGTTTTATTAGAAGCGCTGTCTAAAAGGGATTTGTAGCAAAGCGTTTAAAACACATGCAGAAACGTGAAAATGGTGTTAACGACATAATAAAATATGCACTGCCATTAAAATGCATCACGTTAACAGTTGGTTAACTGTAATGGCTGATGGCTTATGGCAAAGAGATAGTTCTCAATATTCATCTCTACCGTCCCTTTTATAGCTTAGAAAATTTGCTAATGAGATAATCAGTGTATGGGATCATAAATTTTAGACAGGTCAGATTCGAATTTCACTATCGCATTTTCAGCTTATTTAAAGCACAGGCTAAAAAGTGTGACGTGTTTATTTATTGGGCTTATATCTTGCTCACATTATGTAAAATGTATTTAACTCTGCACATCTAATACGAATGTGAACGATTTTGATCAAATGGTGCTCTAAACATCAATCAAAGACTGCTCATCTTTTGCAAACATAAAGTAGCTTTTATTATTACAGCCAACAAACAATTCCTGCACCCCCTGGAGCGTATTTAATGAAAGCACAATCACACATAATTAGCAGAAATTGTCTGGCGCAATGCACACACAGTCAACTGTGCTGATGTCTGCACCCTCAGCCCTCACCTAGCAAAACATGAACACACACCTGATACACCTCAATACAAATAATATTCATAATGCTACATTAAAACCCTTCAGTTGACATAATCTTCAGCTCCTGGTCTGCAACCAGGTCAGAAGTAAGACTTATATAATAACAATTAGATGACTGTGCACCGAACTCAAGCAGGACCACCTCCAGCAGATACTGTTAATCATTCATTGTTTAGGTGTAAAGCTTAACTACTGACCAAACATGACCACATAAATACATGGTCAGCACCACAGTCTTTCCTGTTTTCTTGGATTAATGCTGCCACTCTTGACCATACGCTGCTTAGGGGTCACAGACTTCATGACTTTGTCACTAATTTGTTTAACCTTTTAATTATGGCTTATTAATCCCTGGTAATTTCCTGGCTTATTGGGTTCCATTATTCTGATGTAATTATAAATTTCATTGCCACATTGTAAGTATCAGTCTTTTCTGAAGTTGATACCTGTGTTAGCTGGTGTCAGGACCTACCTGGCATTTGGTCCTGTAATTATGATGTGGGGCCCCCATGGATTTATTAATTATTTAGGTAGGTGGTATGTAATATCCACATTAGTGTCAGGACACAATATTTCTTAGCTAGACTATGCCCAAATCATCACTCTATCTGCATTATTCACTTCACCTGTCAGGGAGTTTATGAATTTATGATATGACTGAGTGGTGCATATCTAGGCAGCCAGGTATTACTTGCTTATCTTTCAATAACCAGATGTCCCACAGGACTGTCCAACCAGGGGGAACCCTGAGTCTATTATCATGCTGGATGTATTCAAGAAAATGTGGTTACATTTTAACATAGGGCTACACAGGGTTAGTAGCAGCACTCAGACAGGCTTTGCCATCTAAACGATGCTCAAGTAGAAGACATAAAAGGGTCAGAGCTGGACTGTTGCATAACAATGCAAACCGGGAAATATAAGAGTAATCAGATTAAGAACCTCAAGTGCTAAAAATTTAAAAATATGTCTCAAAATGGTATGGTGAGAAATATAAATTATTCTTGCATTAGAATGGAAATGAGAGAATTCAACAGGGAATGCTTTGTAGTGATACTAAATGGGTCTGTCACCAAAGCCCTAGTTACGATTGGTATCCCAGCATAGCCCAAACCAAGAAAACGTTTCCCACAGCATTATACCACATAATCCAGTTTGTATTTTTGATACAAGGCAGGGTGGGTCACTGGTTCATAAATTCATAATTAAATTTTCCAGCCTTTGATTGGCCAGTTTTAGGGAGCCTGTGTTCATCTTGTTCATCTGATGTATATACTCTTTAATAGACCATCAAATGCAGATGTTTCATTATTACTTGTTTAAAACCAGTTGTCTGGCAGGATCTTAGCTTATCTTAGCTCTTTTGACACCACAAGTCTTGGACTTGGAAGTGCCTAGCAGATGTTTCTGTACACACTTCCAGCTACTTGGCTGTATATTCCATTCCTGTGTGCATCTTGCAGACTGCTACTCACAAGTGGATGGCCTGAGGAATTTTTGTGCATAGTCTACACTGTCTGAAATAGTACAGCATGTCTATATTATTCTGTTCCATTTTAAGTATTCTGCTCACAAAAAATAGGTGATACTTTAAAATGAAATAGAAATGTAGTGTAAATAACATTGCACTAATAAAAATCTCAATTGCCATAATCGACATCTTAATGGTATATACATGAAGAATGGAATCATTTTTGCTTTGTGTAGCAAATTGTAAAAACATACTGACTGTATTACTGTGACGTCCAGTGACACTCTCAGAGGTATGATTGTTTGTCTATAAACGGTTGATTCACACTCATCTCCCTGCTCTCATGAATATTTCTCCTCATGGGTTTAGTTTGAAAAACATTTCTCTTGGTAGCCCTCTTGTGCTGACTGAATTTGATAACCGAGCATGAGAGCAAGGCTCTTAGAGGCATGTCAGTCTCTTAGAGTATGTGAAGTGGCATTAGCATTGGAGACAAGATCTTGTAAACAAGTCTCTCCCTGTTCCCATCTCTCCTAGTGGTTTATGACAGCTCAGGATATCATTCACATAGCTGGGTCACTGCTCAGGTTATTAAAACATGCTTGAAATTGTTAGGGATGTATAAAGGGACTATTAAACTGCAGCAGGCTAATTAAGAATGTTATTGATACTGAGGGACTATCATATCAACAACATACGGGGAATTGTAATACTCTAACCTGCTATCTCATCCAGTAGCTACAGCTGCAATGTGGAGTTTTGAATATAAAAGTCAGGATTTCCAATGAGGTATAATGAAAATATCATCAATTCACTGTCCACACTATTTTTTGTGATAAGGAAGCTCAGTTAGCATAATTCAACTGTACTAGTAACGTGACATTCTTAGTAAAAGGAGCAAAATGTTGGACAATAGAATTGTTGGAAAGCATAATACACTCTATAATAAAGAAAAGGATGGTTTGTACAGCTGGTGGCCCGAACTGATTATGTGCTTCACTAACCAGAAGCTTTACAGAATGCCATGCCGCATGAAGATTACAGCATGAATGCACACCTAGTTACAACTTGTGGTCTAACATAGAATTCTTTATTCATCCTGTTCATTATAATGAATCAGGTCTGTAAAGCTGTCAATGATTTATTGTAGATGAAGGCTATTGTAGGTACTGCATGGTTAATTATTAAAATGGGAGCCATTAGTGGCTTACATGCATCAGCACTCTGTCTCTCTTTTTCTGTACCTCACTATTTTTCTCCTCCTTACAGATCTTAGAACCCTAGCTTGTCTTTTCTGTTTGTCTCTATCCAATTCTACCCACTTAAACATTTTATTTAGACCCCTGCAAGAGTTTACTTTGCTACCATCAGCTGAGTTAAACAAGTTTAACATCAAAGATTGCTTAATGTTCACAAAGCATGCCTTTTAATTAATGACAGGGTCTAGAGAAAAACAGAGAAAAACAAGAAATCACTCAGTGTTTCAGCCAAAAGTATAATATCATCAAGCAAAAAAGCAATAACAATTTATTATAAATTCATTATAAATTACAGTGTTTCTCCTCTTACATGTATATAGTATTGCCATTTTCTAACCTTCCCATTTTGTTTATACTTGCACCGAATTTTAGACACAGCTGACTAGGAACTACAAACATACTATATTGTACCACACTTCATGTTGGATTTCCTGCTGAACAAGTCTTAGAATCATTTCCATTGCTTCACTAGTTGTGGCCAAATGTCTGTCCAACAGCTCGTTCAGAACTGTAAACACTTGCTTAACGGCAGACGAATTTGCCTTTTAAACTTGTGCCGGTATTTGTTTAAAAGTTTGCATATTACATGCAAATTACGTGATTCCATATTTTTCCTGTGTTTTGGCCAATTACAGTTGCTTAGCTATGCCTTCATTTGATATTTAATTGCTAATAGAATCTTGACATCTTCATGTATTTGGCCATTTCTTCATCAAAATTTGATATAGTTCCCAAAAAGTATTTGGAGTAAAAATTGGTATTATAGAGTGAAATACAAGTGCAGAACATGCTAGAATTTTAATTGTGGGCTATTGGATGTCTTCATAAATTGAAGAGATTCATAATACAGTATGGCAGGCATGTGTTTTCTAATAGATTTTCTCTCCTATTTGTTCTGTCTTGTTTGCTGAATTTCTGGAATATTCAGCAAGCTAGTCCTGAAGCCATTTGCTCAGGAATAATGTGACTATTATTTGTTTGTTTGTTTTTATTCAGATTAACATGAATATAATACTAGCTGGTTATAATGCTTGGTATGAAAGGAAGGTTAAAGGAGAAATAAAATTAAAATAATTATTTAGTTTATATTTTGCACTATTGTCAGCTGAAATTGCCTTAAAGAGCATAAACTTGCATTTACTCAAGATACAAGAATGTCCCAGACCAAAATAGGCAATATATGAATACGTCCTGCTAATATGAATAAGTTCTGCTGTTTGATAGCACGTGTGTACCATAGGCAAGTGTAGAGTCAACCCAGAGTTATGAAAACAGGAATAGAACACACTCAAATGCACGTGAAGTATGGGCATCAGATTATGGACTGCAGTCTTGTCATCTTCTATTTACCATGTGGATGAAATTAGGCTAACAGCTGCCAGGAGCTCCCTCTGCTGAGAGACTACTATGCCTGCACTGAAGTAGCATGTAATTGTACTCAAGATACGTAGAGAACAGGGATCAAAGGGGTTACTCTGCCAATTCTATTACCACCTTCATCCAGAAGCCCTGTTTAGATATTTAAAAATGCTGTTTATAACAAGTATTTCAGGACTGGGAGCTTAAAGAACAGACTGGATAATAATTATACATGCTATGGCTGCAGTAAGTACTTGTTTTTATGAACTTCAACTGTGCCCAGACACCAATGGTGTGTTTTCTATTTATGCAAACCACTAAAGCAATATGGACAATTTCCAACACATTATAGAGATCTAGAAATTTTTAATAATTATTTAAAAGATTAGATTCATAGACTGGCAGATATATATATCTATGGCAGATATATATATATATATATGTGTTGGATCAAGTCCTGCACTATACCTACCTTATAAATGTATGCCTGGTAACCAATAATTTGAATACATTCTTCAGTTCTTGTTCTACCTATTTTTGATTGGTTTGTTGTGCAGAAGACTCAGAGGGATTTTTCTTTGCCACTTAAATTTGTCACACTGGTCACTTATCAAGTACTTCTTATTTGAGGGCATGGCCATGCACATCATAACATACTAACACTCTGGCTCTAGCACAAGCACTTCCTCTTTCATTACCAACAATGCTTTAAAATATATATTTTAAATGTAACGAATAAGGGAAAGCCACTGCTGCACATGATGCCAAGCATGGTTTAAACAAGTGTTTAACTAGCTTATAGTCTAGATAAGGTTGCATTTCTTATGAAAATATGGCAGAATCACAAATATTATTCAAGTAAAAGATAAAACTGAAATTATTAAAAACTAGAAAAAAGTGCAAAGATGTCCAAAAATAAAAAGGAGTGCTTTAGGAATTGATGTATGAGAGGACAACTCTACACAGCTGGAGTCCAGGGATCTCTGGAACTATGAGGTAGGGATTGGTCGGTGGCAGCAGATAAATGTGACTATGACTATATGTAAGAAGTTTAAATGATGTTCCCCCCAGAAATTTTCAGTCCACCCCCAGTAAAAGCAAACTGCAGCTTGTCCTAAGGTATCTTATCCAAATTATGTAAGGTTTACTGAAACAGTGGCACTTATGTAATTTTCATTATGGCAAGTTGGTAGCTCCTAATCTGCAGAAAGCTAAGTAAAGTGCAACAAGAACCATAAAATCATAGAGGATCAGCCAGGCATAAGTATTCTTATAACACCAGAACAACAAGAAATGTTCCAGAAATTCTGCATTTGTGTCAGTTAAATTAATTCCATAAGATGGCTACGATTTGTTATTCATGGATTACTTACTTACAGAGCCACAGTCTCTGAAATGATGAAGGATCGCGATTGCCCCAACAGGTGCACTACAGGCAGAGAAAAGTAGCCCTGCAAATGACATCTCTCCATGCTAACATTGCATGCTAGCTCGCCACATAGCAAGCAACCTGTCACAAGCATAGCCAAGTAGGAAATCACGGCATTCATGCGACAGAAACACTGGAGTCAAGCCATGAGCAGAGAAAACATGGATTACTTTTTCACCTGTACATTCTCATCTGATTAATTCCTACATTCCTTAAATCCAGATTATGACCCTTAAAAAAATAAAATAGAAATATAAAGCAAGTTAATGACATTCTGAGAGTCAGTCTAGAGAATATATTTACTTTTGATAATAAATCGTTTCAAGATTTCCTCAAATATCTCATTAAGCATGCCCTGGATTGTGTGTTGTACTTTGAAAAGACTAGTTGATGCTGAAAGTTAGCATTTGCAACACAGTATCTTAATTTGTCTTACAAGGTCACCGAAATAGATTTCACTTTGAGACCCAACATTGCACAAAGTGCTTTTTGCTTAACAGTGCTTGCTCATCCTGGGCACAGTGGCACAGTGGATGGCACCTTTGCCATACATAAATAAGGTATATTCATATACAGTATCTTACAAAGTGAGTACACACATTAGCTTTTTGTTAAACATTTTATTGTATCTTTTCATTGGACAATACTGAAGATCTAACACTTGGTACCTACTTTTGTGAAGTAGTCTATACTCAAATAATCTTGATGTAGCCTTGTGTGTCCTTTGCTAAAATGACCATTGATGCTGATAGGGGTGTAAAATAAATCCAAACAAGCAAACAAGCTTGTCGGATCTCTGACAGCAATGTCCTTTGTTTACTTAAGCATCAGCCACAAAGGCTACGACAAACAGGGTTCCTGTGGATGCCGTGCCATGTTTAATTACAGTGCAGCCCCAGGAGAGATGGCCACAGAGGGGAGTTTTAAGGGCATGACTGTGTTTGGCCCCCGTTGATGGGGTTTCCAGCTCCACAGTGACAGTTGACACAGCAGGGATTGCTGTGGTTCTGTAGCCCCTGGATGCTGCGTGGGTGAATGCTGGAAAGTGACACAGACAGGAAGTGATGGCTGAGTGGGTGGGAATGTTGTGCAAGATATCACAGCACATGCACAGAAACTCACTTTGTAAGAGGTTATATATGATGGTGGCCGCATACGCTTCCATTTCTGTCTTATGTCTAGTAGATGTGGGTCACTTATTAAACACACAATTGGCTCTATGGTATACAGTTTATTATAGCCATGTAACTTTTGGATTTAGGTCAAAAGAAAGTTACAGAAGTGTGCAAGCTAAAATGTAGAGCAACTTATCAATTTCACCTTAATAAATAGGATTTAGATTCCAGACAGTAGGAGTTGGAAATTGCACACAGTACAGGGGTTAAAGGATTTATGGTGATTTTTTTTTTATTCCACAAAATGATTCAAGCTTATTACACTGTTCACAAAAATTAGGGAATATTTCAAAATGACTACAAAGAATAAATGGCATTTGACCATTTTTTATTAAATAAGAACAAAAGCAAATCACAAGTCGCAGAAATTTGTAAGTGTAGGTTGTAAGTTGTGTAGTGCAAATGAGATGCAAAAACAACTATTAATTAACTGATGAAAATTAACTTTATAAAAGGCTGAGATTGCTGGAGTATTTGAACATTCCCTGATCTTGAAAGTGGACATCCTGTAATTTCTCAGCCCTTGCAATGCCTTGGCAACACGATTTGCCTGAGTGTGAAGCTTGGAGAGCCATAGGACATCCTGAAGCTGGTCAAACACAGACAGCAGTGGTAACAGCACTTGGAACATGCCAAAGCGTGATTAGCAGACTGTGGATTCGCTTTCAAGAGACTGGAACAGTATGAAGAGGACTAGGGTAGGGTCGCCCATCTGCCGCAACATCAAGAGATGACCGCTACCTGGAGAAAGAGTGGCAGAGGATTCCACAAGAACTTCTGGGCAATCTGATCCTGTCAATGTCCCCTCGCTGTCAGTGTGTTTTGGGTGACCATACACCCTACTGAACAATGTGTGGCACTCTCATCCAGTTTGATCCAGACATACTTCTGTTCACCCTCATGAATATTTTACTTCATATTCATTTTCAAATATACCCTAATTTTTGCAAGCAGTGTAATAAGATAAAATGTATTTGGCTCATGCAGAGTTTTTGATGATCTTGGTCTTTCTTTCTTATACACTTCAATTGTTCCACTTTTTAAAGTCTGTGAACGTCAGTTACGGTGAAGCTTAACAAAAAACATGATCTGACAAATGTAATATTTTTTAATTTAATTAATGTCTGAGACTAGATCTACAAAACTTGTAGACAACAAAGCCTGTTGGTTTCCATCTGGTTACATCTTCATGTTGTTCTGTATCCCAAAACTTTTGGCTACATGTAGGTTTGTGTTCCAGTATTTTTGACTACATGCGGGTTTGTAACCCTAATCATTTGGCCAAATGTGGGAATATGTCCCAATACTTTCGGCCACGTGTGATTTTGTGTTCCAGTACATTTTGTCCTTACATATTTTTCATTCTGTTAATTTCTGAGCCTAGATATAAAGTAAATAGCCTTACAAGATAATTAAAATCATCCAGACTGAAAATAAGCTTTACTGGTATATCTACAAAATGTTATGGTATTATGGATGCATAACAAAGACATTATACTTTTTAATAGGATTCTCAGACTGGTAATGACATATATAATTCAATTTCTGTTTCAGAACAGATCTGTTCATTTGCTTCTCCTTCTCCAAATGAAGGTTAAACTTTAGTGGCTCCAACTGTGTGACAGATGAATATGAAGACATTTAGAATTCAAACAAATAGATTCATCATTGATCAATACTTGCAGAATACATAGGAATCAAAAAGTTATCTGTTTGTGTGTGTTTTATAGCTGGATAATCTGGATGAGCAAGCAGCTCAGATACGGAGGGAGCTGGATGGACGTCTGCAGATGGCTGATCAGATTGCAAGGGTGAGTTTTATTTTAAGAACAAGCTACACATTAAACAAATCTAATATTTTGGGGAGTTTGTTAGTTAATGTGTGGATTGCACTGCATTCCCCCAGAATAGCATGTTATAATGGCCTATACGTAAAACTGGCTTACATAATTACAAATCCAAAAATAGCTTATTTCTCTCAATAATTGTTTGGCTTGCCACATTGTGCACAGTCTGTATAAGTGTCAAGTCTGTTTTTCGTTTATGAGCTCTCTCTCGCTCTCGGGGAAAAGAAATATTCCTTTATTGAGTATTTGTAATATAATATACTGTGCATTAGGTCTGTGTACATATATTTACGTTTTCTTAAAATGACAGGCAGGCAAGTTTCCCAAGTTTGTGTCAAAGGAGATGGAGGCCATGTACATAGAGGAGCTGAAGTCATTAGTGAACCAGCTGATGGCAAATCTGGAGAGCATGCCTGTGTCTAAGGGCGGAGAGTTCAAACTTCAGAAACTGAAGAGAGGGCATAACACTTCCATCATTGACATGGGCCAGGAGGATGAAAACCAGCTGTCCAAGTCAGATGTGGTTCTTTCCTTCACTCTTGAGGTACAAATATTGTATCAAAGCATTGATCATTTCCACTCATTAACTAATTACCTGTATACGAATATATGTATGTATCTGCCACATACTGTATATACAATAACTATAGAACATGGTTATGGTTTTCAGTTGATGTTAATGTATTGGTAATTGATTGAATTAGTTGATGTATTTTAATCACATATGGTCACGATACATTTTGAAGCTTAAAATTTAAAAGTATCTAGAACAGAATAGCCAGAAATCATACTGTACACATCACACCATATTGTTGGGTTGATTGCTTCTTATGTAAATATGCTAATAAATCTGGCTCTCAGGCCATGATGCAAGCCATAGGAAAGAACCCATGGATGTTATTTTAGCCTCAAATTTGTTTCATTAAGATCCCCAAGAGCTTCCCAACTGGTTCTTTGTTTTTCCTGGTTTGGTTTTTGAAGGGGAACATTAAGCAGGTACAGGACAAACATGTTAAGGCAAAAAAAAATATTTATTTATATATTTATTTCAAAATATGAACTTTTATAACTTGATTCTATTGGGTGTTTGCAATATAAGAGAGTTCTGCAGCCGATGCATCTAGTATGGTCAAACAATCTAACTACAACAATCTATGATTGCTTTTATTCAGCAACCAAGAGTGAAACAGTTACTAATTACCTAAAAATTACTTAGCTGGAACCCTTCATTACTTAGAACCATATGCACTTCAGAATGTTTCATGCTTCTGCATAAATAAGATCTAAGACTATTTACTTATTGAGGATAATGGTCTATTATTATATATGTGGCAAAATATGTGAACCTATAGGATTATGGAAGTTATTTTAATTTAAAGGTGAAATTAGAAACAGGTATTTCCAATTGCTGGACTGACAATCAGACGTGAGTGTCCTGTTGATGAGAAGAAAGTTGATACCCATCAGGCGGAAAAATGTTATAAAACCATTTCTAAAGTGTTTGGACTTTAACAGTCCACAGTGAAGGAAACTGAATATGTTTTAGATTTATTAATTATTTTTCAGTATTTGCTATTCATTATAGTAAGATAAGCACTAATGTACCTCGAATCTAACATAAATGACAAGCTTTGATCTCATGGACAGCATTTATTTGGTGTGGTGGGGGTAACTGTCCATTTTTATAATATTCCACCAGACTGCTGTTCTGAATTTAAAAAAGTGTTTTTGATGTTTTTCCTCTTACGTGCTGCATCATTCAGACATATAACATCTGCCACGGTCGTGGTCACTAAAATATAGTATGTTGTATTAAAATATTGTCATTGTAAATGAAATATTATTAAATAGTGTTCTTAATTACAAGACAATGGAACATTAGCTGTGTTGGGGATCTACGAATAGAACATTTCCTGCACGTTTTGTGCTATTTTTAAATGCCCAACCATTGTTTAATTTACATGAAATGTCCTCTGTCAGCGATAAGCTTGGTTTATCCTCATTAGGAATTCATGGAGAGGCTTGCTGTGATGGAGACTCTGAGACACTGATAGATTTAGCAGTGCTAGCAGCTACAGTGTTAGTTTGACACATTTATGAGGCTTTCATTTTGCACTAGATTTCTACACTTTGTTGAGGAAGGAATTGTCGACATGCTGGGTTGTCAGCGGAAAGAGCTGTAGTGTATTAAAAAGAGTAATACTGTATTTTGTAGAACAATCTTGGAGAACATTGAATACCCAGAAGGAGTCTACCCCTTGATGTTTGTGCTATTATTACAGCTTCTTGTGCTAGTCTGTTCTTCAGGCTCTGTCATTATCATACTTCAGGACTGCAGTCATTGCAGCATCTGGCGAATCATTGGTTTATGGATCTATACCAGTTAAGACCCGGTTTCATTTTGTGTTAGTACTCTAAATGTTGATATTTGCTCTTTTACCAATGAAGTGAACAGTGCATATCAAATGAGATGCTGAACAGTTTAAGCGGTGTGGCCTGTGGACCCTAGTACTAGTACAAAACTGTGGACTAGAAGGTATAGGGTTCAACTCCTACCTTTGCCAAGCCACTGTTCGCTCATTGAGCAGTCACCTTAATCCACAGTTTATTGGATTATAAGTTGGATATCAGTTCTAAGTCACTCTGTATAAGGGCCCTGCTAAGAGTCTGCAAAATAACTACAACTGTAAATACTGTACTGTAAAAGTACAGTATGGTCTCAGTATGCTTCACTGTTGTTATGAAACAGGACTTGTGGCAGTGCTCATCTTTTCTTCTCTGGACAATACTTTTTCCAGATGTTACAACAGTCAGAAGTGGGCTTTATGTCCTATGCAGTCCAAGTCCTTTTCTTCATGCAAAATTTCTGTCTGTCCTTTGTTTTTCTTGGAGAGAAGTGGCTTCTTTGCTGCCCTTCTCGACACCAAGCCATTCTCCAAATGCTTTTGTCTCACTGTGCATTCAGATGCACTCACACTTACACTCTGCCATTCTGGTGGTGAGCCAATCTGGTAGATATGTCCTCTTTAGGAGATGCTCCTGACACTTGCTTGACTTTCTTGCCCTGAAGGCTGTGAAGCATTTTCACTGCTATTGAACCACTCTCCTTGAAGTTCTTTTTAATTCAATACATGGATGGCAGGGTGCTATTTTTCAAGCAGCAATGGTCTTGCCTGTGAAACCCTTTTTATGCAATGCAATGATGACTGCACGTGTTTCTGTCAAGGTAACCATGGTTAACAGTAGAAAACTTAAATGCACCTTTAACCATCCTGCAATTCCAAGACAGAGTGCTATCTGTGCTAGCTGTCTTCTCCTAATGAACCTTTTCTCTTGAGTTACGAGATCATAATTGAAATGATGTTAGCAGGCCATTTTGTAGGGCTAAAATGCAGTGGCTGGAATGCAGTCATTTTTGTGATAAGGTGATTTTTATAGCAGGGATTTGCAAGCAGTTGCAATTCATCTGATCAGTCTTCACAATCTAGAGTCAATACAACCTGCAGATATAAAACTTATAAAAACTTGGGCAGAAAACTTTGTGAAAACCACACACTGGAAAACAAATTGGTGCAGATTGTCTAAACTCTGAGTTACACAGTTTCAGAGTTCAAGTCTCAAACTGGGGAACTCAGAGCATCAGTACCAGTATTACTTTAGTTACTTTTGTAGTAATCTCTAAGTAACTGTAGTGATGCTCTCAATGTTAGTGAGTTTGATTCCTGAATAGGAAGCTGCCTGTGTGGTACTCCAGTTTCCTCCCGCATTTAAAAGACATGTATTTAGACCAAATGGGGTCTCTAGTGGCCTAGTGAGGGCATGTGTGCATGTACCCTGTAATAGACTGGTGTCTCGTCCAGGGTTGGTTCTTAAGTTGTACCATTTGCTGCCAAGTAGGCTCTGGCCCTCTACCACTTTAAATTGTATTAAGCGAATAAAAACAGATTTAATGAAACAATAGTGGCAGCTAACAGTGTATCATGGTATGTTATCTATGTTTGTTAATTTTTGTTAAAACACATTTATTTTTTATTTTTCAATACACATCTTTATTTTATTAGCACAAGGCCGCCTTTTAGAGATAATTAGCAAATATAAAGGACACATTTGTGTTCTGCTTCGAAAGCCAGTTAAGCAATTACTGTTTCTTTTGTTTTGAAACAGAAACTAATACGGTTAAAACTGTAAAATAATAAATTACTATAATAATAATAGATCAAATCTATTTTTAATTCTGACTCATATGGCTTTATGCTAATGTGAATTATACTGAACGCAATGTAACTATATATTGGTGTTGCATGGCTGGTTTACAGTTAGGTCAACACATGACAAGGAAGTACAATAAATACCTACCAGAGATTAAACATTTGTAATATATAACATATCGGGTAATATTTTATGATCAATCTGAGCTCTTGTGTTCAACCCACTAAATGTGGTGAGCAAGATATACAAGTTAATTAAATAAAATATCATTTGCAATGATCCTCAATCTTATGCTGCAATTTTATAGTACCGCTGAGCAATTCACTAATCCCCGAGGTGTGATAAATCATATGATAAGTGAGATAAGGGTTTCATATTTACAGATTACAGAAGCCTTTGTGAACTGACAAGAATGGGTTATGAACAGCAAGAGGGGCTGCCAGTGAAACTCAGATGAAATTGGATCCTGAAGCCAAACTGTTAATGAAATACATGTTCTTCTGTTAAATATATAAAAACTAATGGAACTGGTTAAATAGATGACTGTAATGTACATAATTACCTTTTGGCCCAACTGGGGTTTTTGAGGAAAAAGCTTCAAAAGATTTTCTAACAGCTCATCAATCAAATTTGCTGTGTTAATTATGGCTCTCCTGTGTAGGTGGTGATCATGGAGGTGCAAGGCCTCAAATCTCTGGCCCCAAACCGCATCGTGTACTGCACCATGGAGGTGGAGGGAGGAGAAAAGCTACAGACTGACCAGGCCGAAGCCTCCAAACCAACGTAAGACTGTACCTCCGTTTTGCATTTTCTAATTACCTCCATATCAGATGGGATAATGTGTTTAATTGAAATTTTAACACATCGCTTCATCATTTTCAATAATTTGGGGCTGGAATGCTTAAATAATTAATTGATGAGTAAATACCAGACATGGACTAAATAATTAATTGTTAAATAATTAATAATCCATCCTCTGATTGAAAATGGACACTTATGCAATCCGTAAACTAGTTTGTTTTTAACATACCAGATCAATACCAGATGCCATGCTGCTAGTTGCGCTTTAATAATTGTTTGTTTGTTTTTTTTGCGAATATAATGAAACTGGCGGAGCTACTGTGTAATAAGAGTTAATATTCAATGTCTGACATATAAAGTATATTTGGATCACATGTGTAGATCTAGAATGTGTCTAATCCTGTATTTGTATTAATCCATCTTTCAGAGAAAAGAACTATGCCAGTACCAGTATATCGGTCTGGTATCATCCTGCTTTAACTGTCAGATCCTTAGAACGCATTTCAGAATAACACAAGTGACAACAATAAAGTAAAAATCTGAACAGATGGCTCTGCTGCAGCAATGGCTTGTGTTGATGTGTCCCTTTAGTTGGAGGCGTCACTGCAAATCAGTACAAATATATTCGAGAAGATATTCTAACTGATGACAAGCCCCCCCTCCAAAGGGCATTAGTGGCCACCACCTATCATTTAATTGGATTTTAATTCTTATACTGAGGTGTTAGACAGCACACTAAGATACCAGCTAAGAATCTATCATTTAAAGGAATGGTGTTCCATCACTCTAGAATATTTCCAAACTTGTAGGCTATTTTTCGAAGGAAGCTATTCTGACAACTTGTGGTCCCCCTCCCCACCCACCCATATTTAATTCATTTGAGCACATTTACAGTGCAACTGATGCATTTTTATATCGCACCCTGTAAACCATTGTAAATCTCTGTACGAAGAGAAAAGAGTAGCAATATGTCTCTTTAATGCCTTTGGTTAGTGGACCAAAACACACTGTAGGGATGTACTGTAATTAGTAGAGATAAGTGAACGTCAAGGCAGTGCCGCTTCAGGTGCTTTGTGTTCCAGCCTGCACTCATTTGAACATTCAGAAGAAGAGACTCTAGGGAAGAGCACATGATTTGGAGCTATTTTGAGGCCCGCTATTCCATTGCTGGATCAGGTGCCAACTTATAATGAACTAATAAGGGGGAGGGGAGGGTAAAGCAGGAGAGAAGATGTTGAGGGAGAGAGAGAGAGAGAAAGGGAGTGAGAGAGAGGTGGGGGGCGGAGACTGAGAGAGCGAGACTGGAAGAATGAAAGAGAGCACCGTTTCTGTTACCCCTCACAAGTGCAGTCAGCTGTGGAGAAACTGATTAAAAATAAGGAGAGAAAGGGAGGGAGAGTGAGAAAGAGAGTTGAGGGAAAGGGAAAATAGATTGAGTGTGAAAATGAGAGAGCCTCAAGCACTGAAGTATAATGACATCACATGAGAATTAGCTTGATCCATCATCACACATGCACAGTTTCATACACAAGCCTGAGTAGATACACAGCCTTTGAGGACCCTGTACATTTGGAGTTTTTTATCTATAATTTCTGCCTGTTCCTAGTTGCAAAAGGTCACCTTCATGGTCTGCAGTATTAGTGGGAAAGCTCAGCATGAGATGGCACCAAGGACACTCTCTCCTTCTTCTCTTTTCCATTGCTCTCTCTTGAGAGAGAGTGAGAAAGAGAGTGTGATGAGAGGTGCTAGGACTGAGGCTATATATACTTGATGATAAATTTAGACAAAACTAGAAGTGAACCAAAAAAAAAAGTGCACACATTCATATATAAACCACGCCCATCATTCACTGATGCATGGTATAAGGCAGCATACCCACTGCTGTCAAGTCCTCTAGGAGAAGGAATAGGCAACTGACGCTACAACATGGCTCACCAAAATCAGACAACAGTAGATTGAAGAAAGAATCTCAGTAGATCTTAGATGAATCTCAGTATCTCCCTAATCCTGAAAAAGATTGTCCTTTGACTTTTGTCTCACCTTGTATTTCTTATACAAGCATAAACCATTGTATGTTGTTTATTTATGAAGCTCTTGAAGCTTCAGTCTTACATTTCACTCTGAGTTTTACTGAAGTCGTTGCTAGTTATTTCACAAAAGCTTGAGGACAAGTACAGGTATGCACCATTTATCATCTGCATTACATTCTGTAAAACAGGATCTTGTCAAATGAATGTTGACCAGACATGATCATAGTGACAGCAACAAGTTTAGCTTTGCACATAGTGTTTTATTTTAAACAATAATAATAATTAAAGCACAATATGTAAACATTTCATACAGTACTGTACTGTGCAATAAACTCTTTCTTATCCTTGTATCTTTGACAAAGTAGAAAATACTTACCGATACCAGAAAGGAAAAGAAAGATTTTTATTTGCTATTATAATTATTATCTTTAGACTAAAGAAAAATAGAGCAGTTTTGAATGGGAATTATATACATGCATGTTTTGAACACGCATTCAGGCATGTCAGTGACTCCTAAATTAACAATACATTTAAAGGTACATGTACTGCAGATTGTCCCCACTGAACCCAGAGTCTAGATTTGTTGTGTAGTGTTTGAAGAGGTATATTTACACATAAAGTGCACACTCTCTCTCTTTCCCTCTCTCTCACACACACACGCACACACACACATGCATACACACACACACTTTAGGTCTCACAATTGCTCAGTCTTATTTGACTGTTGCTTCAGACATGTGCAGCCTGTTTCCACGGCAGCAGAAGATTTAACGTGTTTTTGATTTGCTGGGCCAGCTCAGCCCATCATCAAGGCTATGTGAGTGTATGCACTGAGAGATGGATTATCATTAACATTACATTCACTTGGTGTAATTTTGTAAAAGTGTCATTTCAGAGCCATAACTGTGATTATGCATTCATTCATTTTTACTGCTTTTATTAACATGTTTTCCTTCCCTTGTCTATATTTGCAGCTATATGTCTTGCATTTCAGTAGATTATACATCTGTCTTGTCCTCTCTGCTTCTATCTTATCTCACATTGGCCCTTTCAGCACAGTATGTCACACCCATAAAAGTGTTTGAAATTCTGAAAAATTAAGCATGCAGCACAGCAGCACTCCTCCTCTCCTTTTTATTCCTTTTCTGTCTTGTAATGACTTTGTCCCTACATGGTGATCATTCTGGGGAGAAGGAAGCATGAAAAATGCAACTGGAGAAGAGGACAAAGTGTGTGTGTGTATGGGGGGGGGTATACATAACACAACAAGGAGAGATTATTACATGAGCAGATTATCTGGACCTTGGATGTTAAATGGAGGATTTAGTTTGTAAATTAATCCTTGGAGGGTTTAAAATATTTAAGAGCTTCAAAAAGATTTTTAATGTCATTCTTGATGATATACAATACTATTATATACAATACTCTAATAATTACATCAATACATAATTAGTCCACACCCTTGCAGTGTATACTATGAATAAGGTAGGGGTGTTGCAGTGGCTAGACTTTGCCTTTGTTGAGTTTCCAAAATGCCCTTAGTCTATGCATCTGTGAGTGTTTGTGCCATAAGATGGGTTGGAGCCCATGTGTTGCCAACTAGGCAATAGCATTGAATGAATTAATGTCTGAAGGCATTATTATAGTGACTGGAGAGATGTAATAAAACTGATTACTGCATTTATATTTGTGTGCATTTACCATGATGTCAGTCTCCATTCTGTATAGCTTTTTTGTAGTGAGTTAGTCAGCAAACATGTTATTTACCACAATAGGGGACTGAAATACAGTTGAAACCAAACCTTGGCACATAAGCCCACTTTATATAATTTATAACTTTATAATTGAGTTTCTTTTCCAATATTTCTATTACTAATTTACATTTTTATACATTTATTATTAATTTGTTATTTATTTTAACCTAATTTTGCTATAATTTATTATACGTTTAGTATTTATTTAATTAACATCTAGGCCGCCCATGGAGAAGGGGTCCCCTGTTGAGTCTTGGTTCTCCCAAGGTTTCTTCCTACCATTTTAGGGAGTTTTTCCTTTCCACTGTCGCCCTAGGCTTGCTCAACTTGGGATTGGCCTTTTAAGATAATGTAATACTGTAACACTGCTTTGAGACAATGTTATGTTGTAAAATATATATGTATATAAATAAAATAAGTAAAATTGAATTGAATTGAATTGAATATGATATCAATAAGCTGTACTTTGTCTGTTTGAAGTATACAAACATTATTCTTAATTATCTAGTTGTACAGGTAAACAAAATGATTAATTATGTCATTTTTTCAGAGCTTTGGTAATGTCTTTAGTAAATTATAAGCTGTTTAACACGGTCTGATCAGTGGTAGTTTATGTTGTTATTTGATTGATGTAGTATGGAACATCCAGTAAGCTTAGTGGAGGTATATATTGTAAAACCTTTATGTGCATGTATGTGTATTACAGATGGGGGACCCAAGGAGATTTCACCACTACTCACCCTTTGCCTGCAGTCAAGGTCAAACTGTTCACTGAGAGCACAGGAGTCCTGGCTTTGGAGGACAAAGAGCTGGGTCGAGTATGACTGATTCTGTTACTCCTTTTACAGTTTTAAGTTTACTGAAACAAATCACATATTCATTTTGTCAACTGCTGTTTAAGTAAATTACATGAGGTGCCATTAATCTGACGTTGCAGCATTGTTAGGTAAATCGGCAGAGGCATATAATACAATCACTACAGTGAGAGAAGTGCTCTGGAATTCACTGAGAAGTCGAATACAGAATTAGGTGTCTAAACATTTCTGACAGCACCTAATTACAAAAGCTGCTACAGTACGTATCTGTATTGTAGTGGAATATTCGCTTCTTTGACTTCACACAATGTTTCAGAACACTACTACTTGAAATAGCATATTTAGCTAAATGTAATTTATTGTATAACATGCTATAACACCACCACAATGGCAGTTAATAGTCTTAATGGTATTATATGGTTAGTCAGAGAATATTCACCATATGTAGCATTGCCTATAGTTTACATCTTGCTTGAAACTTTATTAATTGTTTAGAATTTTTTTAAATAAACTATACCAAAATATATTGAAAATATCTTGGCTAGATGAAAGGGGTAGCATGAATTTGGTGGCAGCAGAGCTTCAGGCACTTCAATTGGATCCTTGAATATTACATTTTTGAACCTTTGACCTGGCTACTTTCCATGTGGCATGCAATCTGTTTTCTTATGCCCAAAAGAATGTGAAAAATCTATCCAAAATGCCTTTAAGTTTGAATATTCTGGACACACACTATCGTCGTTGGGATGTTTGGTCCCTAAACACACGCCCAAATACAGCTGTGGGAGTAATTATGGATAACACTTAAGCATTTCAATAAGTTTAATTAATTAAGCTTTCAAGAGACAGAACAGGCCAGCTGCTTCCCTTATTCAGTACAGTAGTTCAATCTGTTTCCGAAAACAAATGAGGGCCATTACAAGACTCTGTGAGTCATAACCCATCTTTTGTTGTTAATGTGAGCACTACATGCTTTTGATATATATTAGCAAAAAAATTGTGCCTCTCTAATGTGATTCATGAATGACCACCACAGTCATTATGACCACTAGGAGTCTGCATAATACTGCATTAAAAAGTTTGTTGAACTGAAATAGCTGAATTATTTCCATTTAGTAATTTAGCTGTATTTTCAGAATCCTTTATCTTCTCACATTGGACAGGATCTTTTTGTCAACAGTTTGAAACTCCTTGCTCTAACATGTGCTTAGTGTGACTGGGTAGCATCTTATAAATGATTCACCTGTCCAGTGTGTATTGGGTCTTTCTGCCAGATGAGCTTTGGGATAAGCTCTGGTCTCACTTTGACCCTGGCTCTTACAAAATATGAAAAGAATCACTCCAGAGTTTTGATGCAGTTCAGAAAGCTCTACCACTCACCCATGATCTTTACTTAGAAGAAAAAATACTGACCACTCTTTCTAAACTGCCTTCACTCTGGACTTTGTATGCTCCCAGCTGAACTACACAGTGTTATGCATACATACTAGAAAGGTCAATTAACTTTCCAGTGAAGAGACAAGTCCAGTTTGCCCTTTGTGAAAAACACTGTGTCTTTTACTGCTAAATCCCTTTTTATTGCGGAAAACGCATTTTACAATTTACAACTAGATATTTTATTCATCTATCCATCTTTGGACCATATTTGGTCAAATTCTGATCTGAGCAG
>JAUZST010032158.1:0-28918 GCA_034779995.1 Parotocinclus haroldoi | reverse complement strand
CACACACACATATATATATATATATATATATATATATATATATATATATATATAGTATAACTATAGGCTATATAAAGTTAAACAACAGAAATTAAACAAGCAGCTGACAAACGTGTACAGTGACTCTGACACTGTGTGTGTGTGTTTGTGTTTGTGTGGTTGGGAGGGGGTTTCACTCACCCGCTGACCGCTGGACTTCTGCGCTTGGATCTCCGGGACGAACAGCGCAAAGACCGTCAACGAGCTCAAAACCACGCACTGGATAAACTGCTGCGGAAACATGTCGCCCATCGCCGAACAGTTACTACGTGAAATGACTGATGAGCAAAAGTTACTGGAAAAAAAATGGAAATCCCAGAATGCTGTGTCCTGTATGGGTCCTCGGTGAATACTGGCGATGGATGAATAGAGTATCAGTAACTGATGCTGTCCATGACCGCACTTTCTCCAGCGTGCGGCTGCTCTTCCTCTGCGCTACAGGTTGAATAGTTCACTTTCTATTGGCGCTCATTTAAAAGGCAGGAAGGAGGAACCACACAGCATGACTGACACGGGAAAGGACCAATGAAACATCAGAGTGGATTCAGTCATTACGGGACATCAGGTAACAGGGGATACTAAGGCAGCTCTGACGGGTCTGTTTGTTTTTGTGCAAACATTAATGGAGAAGTCATGAACTATTTTATATTAATTACACTGTACTTAAGTTTATTTAATTATAATTGTAATCATAATACTTAAATAATTGTAATCATTGTGTCAATAGTAATCAATGGTTTTAACAATAAATAGTTTAATAATTTTAATATTGGCAGACATACTTTTCTTGCAATACTTTTTAGCAGTACTGTTTTAATGAAAAAGTAGTAGTATTTATAGCATTACACATATACATAACATATATTATTTTATGTTATTTAATAAATAAATGTAATTATTAAATTTAAGTTTGTTTGGCATGCTGTTGTTGAATTAAAATTATGACTAAATAATTAAATAATATACTCCCTACAGTATTAAAATATTGTTATTACACACAGTCTATAGTAAGTATAAATTACACTTAATTATTGGCTTAAGTACAGCAATATAATGTATAATAGTAGAAAATATAATATAAATATAATATAGTATTTAAAATAATTGTGTAATTAAAATATGTTGTAATGACTACAGTATTAACAAAAATAATGCATTAATCAATTGATACTGATTATATTATATTATATAAAAAATACTAAAAAGTGCTACATAAGTAGCATATTAGTCTTCTAACAGTTAATATGATTTTTAGAACATTTTAGATTGAAATGTCCAAATTTATAGTTAGAGCGGTTGTAATTATGATACTTATATCTATATTAATTTTGCTAGTATTATAACTTTTCCCACTATGAATAATAATAATAATATATAAAGACAAACAAGACCCTGTACAAGAAAAAGAGAAACTACTAATAACATTATAATAATTATTAATAACAATTTGTAACTTATTCGCTATTGAAAATTGCCCGAGCTATACTTGTGTGATGCATCCAGTGGATTGGCATATACCCCCCTTGCCCTCAGTGCTTCCAAGTTTCAGATCTGCTGATTACCCTGAGGATAAAATATAAATGAATGTTAAGCATAATTTAAAACAAAATAAAGCAACAATGTTGTATACGTTAACAGACAATGTTTGATAAACTTACATCCACTCTTCTGATAAACACTGGTATGTTATAAAGTAAAAAAGACCCAACCCAGTTGGCCCAAAGACCCTGAAGTTGGGGGGTCGAGGTTGGGGACAGGGGCTATGCTAAAGGATCCAACTAAATGTATTAAGAGGAAAAAGTCAATGTTTGGCATACATTTCATTTACTGATATGTTTGTGTACTTGAAACTGTATATTTACTAACATGCAATGATTGAAAAATCAAATAGACCACCTTTCAGATCTGTGTGTGGGGGTGAGAGAGTGAGAATGAGAGAGAGAGAGAGAGTAGCACAGACAGTGGGGATTTTATTTTGTGCAGGTGTCCTTTCCCTCTCGTTCTTTTTTCACCCACATCCTGCTTGATAAAATATCTGTGGACTTTTTGTAGACATAATGATGATACTTATTAATGCTGTTGTTGTATATCTCTGTTGTAACGAGTGGTTATTTGAGTTACCTTCCTCTCAGCTCAAACCAGTCTGCCCATCCTCCTCTCACCTTTTGCATCAACAAGAGATTTTCACCCAGACAACTGCCCTCTCTGAATATTTGCTCTTTTTTGGTAATTCCCTTCAATCCCTAGAGAATTAATGTGTGAAAATCCAAGTAGATCAGCAGTTTCTATCACCAACAGCTATGCTTTGAACTATGTTCAAAATATGTTTCCACATTCTGATGCCCAATTTGAACTTCAACAGGTTGTCTTGACCACATCTACACACATGGAGACCTCATATTACTGCCCTGTGATTGGATGGTTAGATATTTGCTTTAAAACTGAGTTAAACAGATGCGACTAAGTGACTGGTTAGAGTATATATACAGGATATATAATGTTGTTGGACAGGTTATATATACAAGTTGGACATTACATACGCACGACTGGACAAGGGAGGAAAGGAAAGCCCAGTCAAAGGACGATACCCCGGTGCTGCAATAGCAACCTCTGCCGGCATTCCATCCAGCTCATGTTTACACCAGCTTAATTTCAGTAAAACAGGTCAAATTTATATTTGGGCTGTGGAAGATTTGGAATAAGCTGGTAAATACAGTGCAGGACTTTAATACCCATGAGGTGAACCAGAAAAGTTGCCCATAAAGGTTTTGGGAGTCTTCACTGCGGTTTACAGGTAGTAAGGAGAGCATGTAACTCAAAGCATCACTCTTTTATGTAGTATCACTAACAGGACTGGATTATGTCCTGATTCTTGGAGATGTGTCTGGGCTGCACTACTCCTCCCCATGCCAGCTGGTCCACTCCTGTGCAAAGTTATTTTGGGGGAGGTAAAGGGACGACAGGGAGGGGGATCGAGAGTGTCTAATGGAATGTTAACGAGATCGCTTCATGTTTTCTGTCCACTTTCCCTCTGCCCTCTCTGCTTTAACTAGGATGGGGCTTCAGACAAAAGCACAAGGGCTTTACGGGGGGTTGCTCCGGGAAATTTACCCGACACGGCCTGATGTTGTCATGTGGACAGAGTAGAAAAGTGCAAAAGGACAATCTAAATCTTGCTCTACCCAATTAGCGAGCTATTCCTTTTGATACATGCTCAATTCACTGTCCACTTTATGTTTACAGCAACAGCCTGAAAATTAGCAGGTGCTTGTAGACAAGAGGAGCCAGCGGCACCCTGCCGATTCTGGCTCAATTATATCTCCGGCTGTGCCCGCCGCATGCCTTTAATCAATGCAAATGTGAAGATGAGAGAAGGCCCACCCATCCCCCCAGAGCATGTACAGGTGTGCGCTGTTTTACGTCCGTTTGAAAAACAGGACATGGCCAGTCATATATATTGCTCACATAAATTTGATTAACAAAGACACGTCAAAATGAAATAGCCCATAATGAAATATCCCCCAATTTTTGTAAGCAGTGTAGTAGTTTAGATATTTTGCATAATAGGAACAATTTTTTTAATTGGTTGAAACACAATATGTACATGAAAACATGCAGTGCTGTCCTGTGCTGAACAGTAGAATATTTTTATTTAAGATTTTTTTTTAGTATATTTCATCAAACTTGAAATACTTCCTGTGAACAGAAACAAGAGTGAAACGCTACCATTTTCTGCCTTTTAAAAGTACAGTTCTCTTTTTATTTCTGCAGGCGTCGCAACTGTTCACTTCGACCAAGTCTTTCAGTTAATTCAGTCTGTCAGACATGAACAGGCTTTATGAAAGACGAACAAATATTGATTGGATGAGTGTTAAACCCCCAAAACTCTACTTAATGTTTAGTAAGCTTCATACCTGGGAATTCTGTATTGTGCCGATCTTAACATGTTAAACCAGGTTGCAGCTCTGGTAATTAGACATCTGGACCGAGCTTTATGTGGTTTTGCCAGATCAAGGGGAACGCTTTTCAGCCCAGCCTTTTTCACACTGCCTGGGAGATTCTTGAGGTTGCCTGGATTGTTAATCACAACAATAATCCCCTCTGAGTACCATATACGCTCACAATCCTTCCATTTATGCTGTACGGATTATATATAAGCAGCTCCATTACACAGTATTTAAGTCTTTTTATCAGTAAGCACCCTTATACAGCTAATACGGCTTTAGATTAAACACCATGCACTCTCAGGCTGAGATATGAGCATGGTTCAGTTTAGACTCAGCATTGTTCATCTTATCTATGTTCAATAATGCCACTCAGTTCTCATTGTGAGAAGAAGATAGAAGGGACACAGAAAAAATGTGAGGTCAGAAGGAGCACTCACTCCCTTTAAAACCTCTCATCTGGCTTTCATTTGATGAATTCCACATATTTTACATACTACTGCTTGCTGTGGAGTGTGTAGGTACTGAACCTGAGGAGTCTCTGCATTCCATGCGGACGTTATGCAGATGTCCTAAATTACGGTAAAACTAATGTCATGCAAAATAATGGCGTTGTATGATTAGAGAAAAAGGAGTGGAAACCTACTGTATATGTCATAATTTGTTTGAAATTCATGTGTTTTATTTCCTTGCGGCTTTTCCTCCTCATTCAAAAGCTGCATTTTTTGAATTTCTGGCTTTTCCATTCTTAATAATAGCAGCATATGGGAAACTCCTAATTCAGCCTTGATTTATAGACACACAGTAGCCAAACACAAACTTTTCCACCAGGCCAGGAGCTGCCAACCTCCTCATTGTAGAACTCTGTTTAATATTAGGGCATGAAGCGAAAGTGAGCGAGGACAGAGGGAACCCGGGTGTGAAAAGAGCCATTGAGCCAGCGCTTGGGTGTTCAGCACCTGTGCCGCCTATTCACCCAAATGTTTACACACTGTCATTTACAATTAATGGTTCTCAGAGGTTAGACTGCCTGCCCTCCACTGGTCTCCCAGACCCTCTCTGGGCCTTTATTGCTGCCTAATTGAGCATAGCACTGCTGATTGAATTAACACATTGGCGTTAACCCCCTCAGAGGGAGAACACAGGGGCTGGAGATGTCAAAACTGTCAGGAAAACGTGGCCCTCGCTGTTGGCAAACCAAAGCTTAAAATGGCAACTGGGGGCAAACAGAGGTCCCAGTCCTCATAAGGACAAGTCTGCATGGACACGGGGTCCTAAGCATGTATAGGACATCATCATCATGAATTTAAGTTATCATACATTTCATAGGTAAGCAGTCAGTCTACAAGCTTGAACTACTATAATGATGTGGTTTGATGATTTTGGTTTAATAAAATAATTAATTCAGAAGAATTTGTGCAACTTTTAATAAATGAGTCAATTAAGTTCTGAGAGGAAAAAATAAAATAGTAAATCATTTAGTAGAGCAGACAAACTTGAACATATACAGTGGTATCTCGGTTCTGATCGTTAATTCGTTCCAGAAACCTTGTTAAGAACCAAAAACAAGTACCAAAGAAATCGTTCCCATAAAGAATAATGGAAGTAATCAGTTCCAGACCCCCAGAAAATCCACACTGTATAAGGCATTCTATGCATTAATGGTGTTATATTATACTGGTGCTCCCTGATTTTTAATGCGCATGTTAAAACAAATAGAACTGACTAGTTTAAAATAATCTATACTGTATCATACCTAAGCCATTCTTGTTGTTTAAAACACTAACATTAACCAACAGTTCGTCATTAACATGTAATCCCAAATTGAGGGCAACAGTGGAAAGGAAAAACTCCCTGAATGCTGTAAGGAAGAAACCTTGGAAGAACCAAGACTTCTCAAGAGTCCTCATCAGGAAGTCCTTGGAGGCACAACGTCCCCTGATGACCAACGGATGGAGAGACTTACTGCCCTCTGATGTGGCCCGGGCATGGTGGGACTGGTTTCTGCTGACGAAAACCAGTTGAGTGATGCTGAAGTAGAGGAACATCTTAATGTGTGGGGCTGGAACTGGTACCAGAACAAAAGCTCGGAGAGAAAAGAGAAAAAGTAGTTACTTATTGATTAAGAGCACAGGGTCAATTAACAATCACGGATGCCAAGTGCAGCATAAAACCAAATACCTGTGAGAATAAGAATGTTTTTAGTCTAGACTTAAAATCCGGAGAATATCTGAATCTTGAATTAAAGTGGGGAGATTATTTAAAACTGCACCTTGTGAACGAAGTAGCTGAGCTGGATTCTAAGATTCCAAGAATGCGGAGTTTAACTGGCAACCAGTATAGAGATGACAGAACAGGACTAATATGATCAAATAAAGATGTAGTGCTTTAGTAATGCTTAATATTCATGCTTACTATAATTAATACATGAATGACTGTGTTGCTCCAGCATTAACACACGCATGAGACATTCTCTATTTATGCATATTTAAGATGACTCGTGATGTATTACATGAATTAATGAATAGTCACCCATAGAATTCATTCAATCTAATCCATAACATGGATTCTTACACATCAATAAGTCCTCAACAAAAAGTTAACACAAGGCCAGCATGGATGGAATTTCAAACAAAAGTAATTATGGTAAAAATCATGCCAAAATTAGTGCCTCCACTGAGCCTGTGTCCCAGTCTTGTAACCTCACCATGTATCTCACCTCTCTGTGACCCTCTCGTCCAACCCAGAGTACCGTACGCACCCTACCCCAGCTCCAGTCAACTGTGCAATGGCTGCACCCCTCACAGCTCCCCTGCATTATCCCATGCCCCCAATTTACACTGCAGTCAGCACGTTCCATCGTCAGTTCTGCTCCTCTGATATAGCTGACAGACGGGGGTCAATTAAACTCGCACTGTTCCCCTGGGTCAAGAGTTTAGTGGGTCACCAGCACCCCCTTTCACCAGTCATCTAATTCGGTTCCCTAAACCCACACACAGAATGGCACAGGCAATATAATCAGTGTAATGTAGTTAGGTTATACCGTGTGTTTATCATTGACTTAATAATGCAAAATCTTTATTTGATTTACGTTTAGTTTCATGATTTTTGGCAACCCCAATAAAGAAGCATAAGAATGATTATTTGTAGTTAATCAGTTTAATCTCACTTCAGAATACAAGAAACAAGTACCATATAATTAGATTTATTTTTCTTAATTACAGCTTATGTTTAGGTTTATTGATTGAGATATGACTGTCTATTGATGTGTTTTCAATCGCCATTACTTGAATCAGGAAGGCCAACATATTTTTCTTTGTCTCTTTTAAGTTGTATTCACACGCTTTTGAAAAATAATATTTATACCTCATTAAAATTGGAAGCAATGAGTGTTGGCTTGAAAAGTAATAAATACCATTAATGATGGTGAAGACAATGATTATGAAACTACCATCACCTCTTAATAATACAACTTACGACTACTAATAATAATGTAACATCTAAAACTTGCCCATCCAGTGTCCATCCTCATCACACGTCTCGATTATCACTCCTCCCCTGCTTTGCTCTGATGCCCCAGACTATTAATACCTGCACCTGTTCTAAATTCCCACTCATTATTTCCCACTCACTCTTGTTCCCAGACTGCAAAACCTCTTGTTTCCTCTGGATTTGACCTCTTTAGATATCTTTCTTCCTCTGCACTGAACACCAATCCTTGTCCTGTCATCTCTCTTTCTTCATCTCACCCTTATCAGATTGAAACCTTGATTTCTCTTTCAGCTGTGGTATTTTTTGGTTTAGCTTTGGTATCTGGCTCTGAGTGCAGGACTGTGGTGGCCTAGCAGTTAAGGCGCTGGACCATGGACCAGAAAATCTAGGGTTTAAATCCCACTTCTGCCAAATCGCCGCTGTTGGGCCCTTAACCTACAATTGCTTGGATTGTAAAACCATATTAATTAGATAAGGGTGTCTGCTAAATGAGTCCCCTGTCCTGCATTTGTCTGCACTCTGGGGATAATATGGATAGGAATTACAGTGATGACGGTGATGATACATGATATCACTAGTAGTATTAAGACACAGAAGAAGAAGAAAAGGGCAATGAAGAATTATAAAAATAATGATAACGCTGAAAACTTATTTATTCTACTTCTGTTGCTACTAATAAAACTAGGCTGATATGAAGAAAATACTACTAACTGTACTACTGTTATTGGTAATAATAATTGTAATGATGATTATGAACAAATACACTGCTATTAAAATAATCATAATGGTAATGACAAATATATAATATTATAATAAAAACGCTACTAATAGTACAAAGCACTAGTAACTACCACTAACAATAATAATGCCACATGAATAAGGTGTCTCCCATGTAGAGAGTAAACTCGAGGCATGGATTGAACTTTGTTCCCTAGAGCTGCTCAGCACTAAAACTACCTGCACTATCTTCACCTAATAATAAAACAATGTTATTAATAATTCCTTTTTAGTCTGTTATGAGTTACATGCCAGAGGTTCAGAAAATAGAAATGTCCAAACCCTAAAACTCAGTATGCCGAGCATATAAACGAGCATATAAACAAAATTCTTGTGGATAAAAATGTCTTGCTTTGTCTGAAAAAATATTAAGGCATGAATCACTGAAACCATTTTGCAAAAAGGTAAAAAGTTTAATGTTTTGGTTATAATGACTCATTGGATAAAAACACCTCATGCAGGTGTCATTCAGCAGTTAATGTTTAATCCATCATCAGTCCAGTTATGACCAGAGGATAAAGACTGATGTATTAACATCAGTTAACATCATTACCATCTCATTGTGCCTCCAAATTCTCCACCTGGATTATGTTGTTCAGGTTTGTCGTGTTTCATCAGGAGAAGCTCAGCACCTACAAACTTATGAATATAGATAAAAGTTAGAAGTATATAGTGTTATGCGCAAGATCTACAGTGTTTATCAGAGCTCTGGTAATTTGGGAGACAACAAAACAACAAAGGTTTACATCCTATACCTAATCGAATGCTTATTTTATGAAGAGTTGAAATGTAAAATAGCTTTATAAATGTCTACCAATAATACTTATACAAATAAGTCAGTCAACAGCTGGATACATTTCATAATTGATTAGTATGTGGTATGATTACAAAATGTTCCAAAAAGCATTTTGTGATCTTATGCTTAATTTCTTCTGGCCTCAAGTGCCCCCTGCCATAATCGACTGACGATGAACATACCAAGTGTTAATAGAATTCGATATAAAATAGAATGTTTGCATAGCGCATGTGGCGCCACCACGTGTACAAATTGAGTTACTGCAGGTCGGCTGCGCAAAGCAAATTAGTTGCTCCAGTCACACGAATTAATTCATTAAAATGCCTTTATGGTTTCACACAGGCAATTAAGTTTCTTCCCACATTCTATTGATTTTTTAGGTCAATTGGGGTCTGTAAATTTTACACAATGTGTATACTACTCACAAAAATACTGCAAAATGAAATATCCCATAATGAATATCCCCTAATTTTTATGAGCAGTACAGTATATTACAGGTCTAGTGACTCAATGGTAAGAGGTAAGAGTTTATGGCAGGTTCTTACCAGTGAGCCACTAGACCTGTAGTATAGTGCTCACAAAAATTAGGAAATATTCATTATGGGATATTTTTGAAGTATCCCTTAATTTTTGTAAGCAATATGTGAATATTATGATGAATTCAAAACAATAATACAACAAACACCCACTATAATACCAATGTTTTAGCATGATTATTAATCAGCAACAATAAGAATAATCATTAACTCATATTCATACCAGCTTTATCCAGTTCAGAGATAGACACAGACACATATAGACACACACACAGACACACACATACGCACACCACCACCACCACCACCAACAACAACAACAACAACAACATCAATAATAATAATAATAATAATAATAATAATAATAATAATAATAATAATAATGTTTAAACCTTTTCAATAATAAGCTATAAACTGTGCAGCATGGAATATAAAATATTTACATCCAGGTGACTGTAAACTAAATATAAATTGATTACAACATAATGATAAACAACACAATATTAATTCAACACATATTGATACAACGCAATAAAAAAAATAGAACACAAAGTATAGCCAGCATTAAAAAAAAAATCAATACATTGTAAAAATTGCTGTGAAAATGAATAGGTGAAAAAAAATCTAAGTATTTAAAAGCTATATTAAGGGAAAGGAAAAATATTTAAATGAAAACATGCATATGTATAACGTATAATAATAATAATAATAATAATAATAATAATAATAATAATAATAATAATAACAATAATATAGGTAATTAATGTACTTAATTAGTGATTTTCTGATGTATACTATAACTATACTTTAGTACCAGGCTGTAGGGACTGATATATATATATATATATATATATATATCTGACACAGGGTTAGATAATTGTGAGCCAATATTTGTTTATTTCAGTGTAATAAATAAATAACATAATACAGAGTTTATAAAGTCCCTTTGTGTTTAGTAGATTGGACTGGGAGAAGTAAAGTGTGTGATGAGCTGAGTCACGAGGGAGTGCTGGGTATTTTTAGTCTCTAACAGCGGGAGGTGGAGGGATGCTGGAGATGAGGAACGAGCGGTAGCAGGTGGAGACGATGCGGGGAGGAGGAGGAGGTAGATGAGGAGGAGAGGCAAGACCATACTGCCTCTGACAATTCCGATTGTCTTGTGTAAGTAGAAAATGTTCAGCCCAGCGCTGGATGTCGTGTTAGAGCTGATCGTGTGGTTTTGCTAACGCGTTTGCGTCCGAATTTCTTCAGCATAGAAGAGAGAAAGACGGTCGGTGTGGAACGAAATGCGCTGGTTTTAGCGGATCTTTATTATGCGGGCTGCAAAACGAAATCACGCCCTGCTGGAGAGCATCGTCGGTTCTGCTCAAGATCACCGAGATCGCAGGTTAGTCATGGATTAACGCTTTGGATTTCGGGTGGGTATTGTTAATATTAGTATTATTATGAGTATTGCTTTATAATAAACGGTACGGTTGGTTAATGACTGAAGCGCTGCTTCTGGGCCTATAAACGGCCTTTGGTTCTGGGTTTCTCCCTATCGTGAGGTTTATTAGATACAGTTTCATGGAACCGAAAAGCAATATACAGTATGCAGTTTTTAAATCTGGATCAGTTTAGGATTAGCTTCATGGTACACTGTTGTTCACTAGGATTAAACAGGATATCCAGATGGCGGGCCTGTTTGTTGTAGGGAATGTTCACATGATGCTGTTGTCGCATTACCAGTAAGAATTCCCCGTGCTCTCAAATGTGATGTGTATTTAGACTTGACTAATTTAACTAACTTTAGTTAACGGTTAGTTAATCAGATTAGATGACAATGTCTCAAATCAGTTTTACAGACATCTAGTGACACATTTACAATAAGCAAACCTAGAGTGACAGTGAAAAAATCCTTAAATACAATTTTAAAAAGCCTTGGACAGTCCAAGACTGAAAACAACAATACAATAATGCTAAAAGGCCTCACTAAATCCCATATATCCTACATAAAAAAATACTGAAGAGAAATTGTATTTTAGCAGTTCTGAGCTGCCTGGAAGCCTAGAGAGACACTACAGAATAATAATAATCATAAAAATAAAAAAAATAATAATAATAATAATAATCTGTATTTATATAGCACCTTTCTAGTACCCAAGGACCCCAAGGAAAGCTCAAATCCAAAAAGTCATGGTAGAAGTTGCTGAACTTCTGTTCCAGAGAAACGGTTATTTAAAAAAAGACATTTGGTCTGGGTCCAGTCAAACAATTTTAATTGTTTAAGTTTATTATTCAAAAAGAATTTGCATACATTTCAGTTATTCAATGTTTGGTATGTTCTCCTTTTTCTATACTGACTTTATACAAGTACTTTATCTGGCATGGACTTCACAAGTTTGTATTAAATCTGAGTTTGATTATTTATTATAATTCTTAAGACCGCAGTCATTAAACTGACAAAATATTGGATGGATGTTAAACGGCACATACCTGTATTCCAAAGAGCATCTTTTAATGACACTGAATGCTTGGCTTTCTCCGTCCTCAATGCCCCCATAAATGCTTGTCTCCTTTCTTAAGCTTTGCTGTAACACTTTGAAGTGTTTGGGCTCAGAATTCTGCTGCAGTACAAAAAAAAACCAAAATAAGTCATGAAAGTCATAAGTGCTCTTAGACTTTTAGCTCTCCACTGCATGTCTCAAATATATTGTTCACGAAATTATGACATATCCCCAAATTTTTGCGGGCAGTGTAAGCTCACAAAGTGGCAAAATGTACAAAAAGTAGTTAACATTATTATAGTGATTTTATTCTATGCATCACATCTCCCCTGTTTCTCTTTATCCTTTTCACTCTGTCTCAGTTTTGCTCCGTCTCTCTTGAAAAGTGATTTTTTATAAGTGATAACTCAACCTTAACTGCAACATCAGCACCATTATCAAGAGAGCTCAGCAGAGGTTGTACTTCCTGCGCCAACTGAGGAAGTACAGCCTGCCCAAGGAGCTGATGGTGCAGTTCTACACTGCCACCATAGAATCTGTCCTCACCATATCCATCACAGTGTGGGGCAGCTCAGCCACCAAACATGACACTCTCAGACTGCAGCGGATCATCAGGTCTGCAGAGAGTACCACTGGTGTGATGTTACCCTCCCTACCCGACCTGCACATGGCCAGAACCAGGAAGCAGGCAGAGAACATCGCCTGTGATCCGTCACACCAGAGACAACACCTGTTCCAGTGCCTTACCTCAGGTCGGAGTTTCAGCCAATTAAGGATCAAAACCTCCAGACTACAGAGCTGCTTCTTCCCACATGCCATCACACTCATGAACAGCTGAACATTACAACACTACATCTGGATACAGTCTACTACATACACACATACAATTCATATCCAGATGTTCTCTCACTCTTCCCTTTCTGTTCTCCATATTTAAATCTCTTTCATTCAGTCCGCACTGTCCTTTACTGCTGTGCTTTTGCACTTTACTTCAAATTCACAACTCAGGCTGTAGTCTACAGATGTGTTTCTTGTGCGTGTTGTGGGTGTGTATGTGTGTGTGTAGGGGGATGGCTAGGTTAGGCGTGTTTTAATTCTGTAATATCAGTTTTCATGCACTGTGAGCTACTGTAGCCAAAAACAAATTCCCTGTATGTGTGAGCATACTTGGCCAATAAAGTCCGATTCCGATTAAGCATTTAAATGTATCATTTAACACATTTTTGCAAATTCTGACATTGTGCACAAGAACAACCTAAAATGAAAAAGTCCAAATTTCGAAAAAAAAAAAAAACCCATCCAAATATCCCAAAAGAGTTTTATGCTAATACAAGATGGAATAATGTGATTTAAAAAGATGGAAAATGTTTTTTTCCGAATAATCAATGACATATCAGGCCGTAAGTCACATACTGGAAACATGACATCTTTGAGATGGCCCTGAGAGTACTTCACCCACCCTGCTAATAATTCGTCTATAGGAGCACAGGGGCCAAGGTGTGACCCATATGAGGGTTGCTCAACCCTGCCATCATGTGAGTCATTAGACTTTTCATATGAGAGGTGAAACGTCTTTACGAAAAAAAAGAGAAGTCCAGTTGCCTTCAACTTAAGCACTCAAGTCTGGTGGCGTGTTTATGGAACCTTGTGATGTACTGGTCTGTACTTAATGTACCTCTTGGCATAAATGTGAATTGCACTATAAGCCCAGTGTGTGCCGCAGATCTTCCTTGTGACCGTGACCAGGAAAAGTGGAGGTTAAACAGGACGCTTTGCTTTTCTTTAAAGCTCTATTGTCTGTACTGTCTGTATTTACATAGACTAAATCTTTGACACACATCCCCTATGACATGTCATATTACATATCCTGCTTTGAACTAAATATTGGTTCCTGCTAGTGTAGCCTCTTATACTTGGTGGGTCAGGAGCCTGTCCTGTGAACACATAATTTATATTTACATTATTTAGCACACACTTTTATTCAGAGTGACTTTTTGCGATTGGTACAATCTTAAGAGCTATTATCTTGCTCGAGGACTCAACAGTGGCAGCCTGGCACAGGTGGGATTTGAACCCTGGACCTTAAGCACTAGGCTACCACAGAACCATTATGTGTAGGGCACTACTCTGTCATGGGGCATACACCGATGACTCTATTTCCACTCACTCACATATAGGAGCAAAGTAGTAGGCAATTCACTAATTGATGATTACCCATGTAAGGGAGTATGTGCAACACATGCATAGTAATACTTGTCCAAATTCAAATGCCAGAATTAGACAACATCTTCTAGAATAAACTCAGGATGTGACATACAGCCTTAGCTTCAGTATTTAATGGAGGTCTAAAGGAGGAGGCTCACCAGGCTTTGTGATGCAGGGTGAGGTGTGGATCTGCCTTCACTCTGAGGTTCTTCATAAGCAGCATGCTGATTCTGCAGCACCTTGTTGTCTCTGGTCAGAGCATCAATACGACCCTGGAGCTTCCTGTGAGCCTGCGTCCACTCACACTCACGTCTGTTCAGCTGCTCTTTCAGAGACTCGATTTGCAGCCTGAGATCCTACACACAGAAGTATTGTGTAACATGAACACTTAATGCCATTTAAATACTGTTCATGTCATGGAAAAATAATTTGTCTTTATCATAATATTGTTTTTTATCAGTGTTACCTGTTCATCATTAAGATGATGTGAAATCTCCTCAGGTACCTGATTTGATGATCTGATCCGTTTCAGACGGCTATCTTTTTCATTATTAGAATAGCAGTCCATTTCAGCTCTGTCCAAATCAAATCATATGCATTGTTACATATATTGGAAAGATCTAAAACTCCCTGTGACCTGTACTGCAGTCTGGTCAGAAGCTACAGGAAAAGGAATTGCTGTTAAAGGAGATTTACCCAGTCATTAATACAAGGTTAACATTCTTTCATCATGGTTTACAAATGATTAAACAATGAGTTCAATACAAATAAAAAGTAAACATGCGTTTATGCAGTTTTAGTAGAATACAAATAGTTTATACAGTGAACAACAGCTTAATGACTGTCCAATTAAACAGTCCATTAACTGTTGATAAAATCCGTTTAACTCTGGACATGATGATCGTAAACAGTGCTGCCAATTAATGCTGTTGATCAACAAGCAGAGGCAGGAGATTAGGGCAGAGATTATTTTGTGTAAGTTTCCCATGTTTGCGTGTATGACCTTCCATGCACAAGCTGTAATGCACAAAATATAACGTTTCAAATCCTTCATTTATTACAATATTTACAATACAGTGCTCCCTTGCTTATCGCGGTGGTTACATTCCAGGACCACCTGCAATACAAGAAAATCTGCGAAAAGTATTTATACACTATTTTAGCCGTAGAACTTGCAGAATGTTTAGGTGGCATCGTAGGGCTTGAATGAATTCAGTCTATAATGAAACTTTCACAAACAGCGATCATAACACCGCAGATAAAAACTTGTCATGTCAGCAAGTAGCGATTCAGGTGGGCGATGCTCTAGTGTTACTTCTCGTTTTTGGTGAGTATTCATCCGCTGAGTAAATACAACATTGTAGTGTTTTTTACTGTTGAATTATCAAGCAACACGCTGAAGTAATGAAATGTTCTCTTTACTTAAAACACCATAAATCACTCTCGTATCACACATGCTCAATCAGTACGAGCTTATAGCACATCATATCCTACACATTGAGTAAATACAACAGCTATTTACTGTAAATCCTCACATTTTATGATTTAGAACATTCCTTTATTGTTAGAATTAATATTTGTAATATTTTTTTTACACATTTTGTGATTTTTCTAAATGTAAAAGTTTGGCAAAAACCCGTGAAACAGCGAAAATCAGCGATATATTTTTTCCATATATATTTTTTGAAAACCCACTATGCACCGAGGCAGCAAAAGGTGAACCGCGAAGTGGCAAGGGAACACTGTGTTGAATTATGTTTACTTTATTGTAGTCTACCTATTATTAGATTTAATTTAAATGATTATATTATATTTAAATGTTTATATAATATTAAAAAAGATTAGACTGATGAACTAGGTAATCCGTTTAAAGGTTCCTTCCATATAACATTTAGGGAGTTTACCCTGCCACTCTTGCTGTTTGGCTTGCTCTGTTAGGGATGCTGTACCTTGGTAACTGTAAAGCTGACACAATGCTCTGTTGAAAGAAGAGCTGTAGAGGAACCTGAGGAGAGACTGGTTGCAGGATCATCCCCCAAGGACTACAACAACAACCCTACTCAGCCCTCTGATGGACTGGTTCCCATTTCAGGGACTTTGCCTGTGCCTTGTGAATTCCATAGATAGAAAAAACTTGAAAATGTTTTAAAGTTACTACTATTTCTAGACATTGTCTTATGTCTTAAAAGTAGCAGAGAAAATTACAATTGTTCTGTAATGTGCCCTTGGCTTCTAATACTAAACCATTAGAGAATCTTATCTCATAACCTGATAAACGTCAGAGCTTTGTCCTGTTCTGCTTTCATCTTCTTCATGATTAGGTTGGTGCTCACTCCAGCTCTGATATTTGAGATTTTACCTACTTCTTCTTTCTCTTTTGGGTCTGTAAAAGATAAGTACATTTAACATTAATCTCAAACAAATAATACCCTTCGATTAAACTAAACCCCGAGAACCATTCTCACCATTTCCACGCTCAGCTCTGTCTTCTGTATTAGATGCAATGTTAGGAAAAATTCTACTAAGGAGCTGTGAGCTTCGTGATGATGTGGACTCCTCGCTGGTCTTTGTTGCTGCTTTAGATGCAGAAAGACTGGTTCTTACGTTTTTTTCAGGTTCAGGCCAGCAAATTTCAGAGTCTGTTCCCTTTTCAGATCCAGATGACCTAGTATCCTGAGCTAGAAAGCAGTGAAGAGACTCGATTGGATCTGGTGGACAGTCGCTCGGAGCGTCGCTGGCATAGTCGTCATCAGAAAGATCCGAATTCTGATCTGTATTTAGCCTTAAGCGATTAGGTGGTGTTGGGAGTTTATCATCTTCAAAGCTTGTAGAGCTGTCACTTGAATTACTGTGGACCAACCTTTCCATCATGTCATTAACCAAACTTAATTTTGGAGTTGCAGGTTCATTCACGTTATTAACGGAGTGAGCTTGCCACACTTTCACAATGCGATCATTTACTTTCTGAAAGCAAAAGTTGCTCAATCTTAATTTGTCATCTTGTAATTTGTTACCTTGCTTTGGATCACCATTACTCAGCACATCTGAAAGCCCTTCACTGTGCTGTGAGGAACGCTTATCACAGTCCAAAGCCAGACTTAAAAATTTGCCATTGGTGTAGTGAATGCTGTTTTCATATCTATTGCTTTCACCCTTGTTTTGAGTCTGATGGCTATAATTTATCCGTCTGCTTTTGACACTGTCCCGTAGAACAGATGATGGAAAACCGGTCTTGTTCTGCCGTGGCTGCTTGACTGAGAGTGGCTGTATATTCTGCGAGCGTTCTCTATTCTTATCGATTCTAGATTGTCCATCCCCTTTACGAAGGAAGGTCCTTTTCTCTGTCACTTTGACTGTTGGTGTGACCTGTGACACAGATTCACAGCAAAATCATATAACAAGTGGTTAATTTAGCAACTTCTAACAGCCATGTAAATCCTTGATATGTCTAACCACCAGGGGCATGACATATCCATACATAAGGTATTTAATGTTCAGCGGGTCTACATTGTATATTTACGCTCACTACCAGAAGGTGGAATTAAATGAAACTTTAAAAGTATAAATGTAATGATGATATATGGGACTGACTACAATATTAGAGCAAAAGGATACATTTACTGGGTTAAACTGTAATTGCAAGGAGGTTCCAGCACTCTGTTAGGCTGCTTCTGCCCTGGATACAAGATAATCTGGTTGTTCATGGAGGCATAAAGGTTGCCTATGGTATCTTGTGGCACATGTGCCTTATGTTGTTAGAGCTGGGCCTGTAGATCCTGTACACTCATACATGGCTGTAGCTGGCAGCCCACCTGCTCCCAAAAATGCCATGAGAGGCAGCAGATGTCCTTTACATGTTGCTGATTTGTTGGGAGGATTGACCGAGTGTTGTATGCGATGGATCCCCAGATCATCACACAAGCAGCCGTGAAGCCGTCATACTTTAACCCAACCATTGTAGGATCCCAAACCTGGATGATATGGTTCCAGTTTACAGCAGTCAAGTAGTCAGATGGGCTGTCAATGTCAGGACACCTAATGGGAACTGTAACAACAAATTTCCTTCTGCTAAGTGCCTGGAAATAGTATTGGCAGACACGGGGGGGGGGGGGGGTGTAGTGAAGGTTCCATCTGTCTGGATTGTGGATAATGGATCTTCTCTACTGGTGGTCTGTCTGGGCCCTTCAGAGCCTGTTCATTATGTGTACATGTACCCATGGAACCGCTACTATGCATGTCCATGCTGCTCAGTCTAGTGATGTGCCCCCTCTCTGGGTCTGGCTACTGGGCAAAGTGTTTTTGAGTTCTTAACCTAGGTCGACAAGGGAATGACAAGCAGACTCTGCACAGGTGGAGTCCCAGGTTGGGATAGAAATTAGGTTTGTATAAGTGTAACTGCAAGTTAGAGAATAATCCTTTATTAAACTTGTACCTGCTTATCCTTCCTTGGAAATCTATTGTCCAGTTTAAGATGCTCTTCAACAAATTCTTCAAATGTTTTCTCCTTCTCATTTACTCCAGGACAAATTGGCCTAGATTAAAGACAAAAATGACAATAATCCATAGCTCTAAGGTGGTGTCTTTGGTTTTGACCGCAAAATTCCCTGACCCAAGGAGCACCAAAATTTGGGAGCCTCAGGCAAGTTTTGACACACCTTCTTTAATGCATTTTTCTTTATGTTTGCATTTTCATTTATTTCCCAGTTGTGAATGCAAATTCCTTAGGCTAAAGCCGCTACATCTTATTATCATCTGCAGGACCATGGTAGCCTAGCGCTTAAAGTGCTGAACTCTAGACCTGATGGTAAAGAGTTCAAATCCCACCTCTGCCAAGCTGCCATAGTTGGGTCCTTAAGCAAGGACCCATCCATTGCTTGAGTTGTAAAACAGTATGAGTCTCGCTCTGGATAAGGATGTCTGCTAAATGCTGTAAATGCTTTTTTGTAATACGCATGTTTATTATAGGTTGTTGATGTTTTTGCACACCATTGTATTTGTCAAATCTTTCCGAACTCTTGATATTTTGATAAATGATTGGCAATCATCGTTTCTTGCCATGTTATTGATTATCTTAAAACAGTGGTGAGTTTTGTTTTATGTACAAATTTGTATTTATTATAAGGAACAGATTTTCAGTTATTTTAACATTGGTCTTTAACTGAAACTGTAATAGATTTCTAAATTGCAATTTCTGGTAACCCATTCCTGTTTTTTTCTCTTTCAAGTGCCCCCATAACTACTCAATGTTGCTTAGGTCACTAGGATACTATGGAGAAAAGTACATTACATGTACACTCAACATTCCTTGATTATCTTTGGTCTTTAAGTAGTTAAGGCATATTTTGGGTCATTATCCTGCTATAGCCTGTATCCTTCTGCACATAGATCTAAACAAGCATTGTACTAGTGCTCTAAAGCTTTTGGTCCCCACTATATATGATCATGCTTCACCTTGACAGAGGTTCTTGAGACGTGTTGCTCCTTAGGTCATGGGGCTGGGTCCATGGTTATGTGTCAGAATAGTAGTGAGAATAGTATGTTGTAAACTGGAGTACTTTGAAAAAAAGAATTACCAAGTGTCCTGGTATTTGATTATTACCTTTCTTCTGGGTTTGCTGTGACTTTTCTTCTGATTCCAAATGGGTTAACAGACATAGTTTCGTCTGCCACCATCTCTAGGGTTTCTTCATTAATAGGAGATAAGCTTCTCTGCTCTATACTGACCACCTTGAGTGACATGCCATCTAAAACACAACAGAAATCCTAACTGAATTTAACTCAGTACATAATGTTGAATTCAATACACTCATTATACATGTATGTAATGTAATAGTTTAACAATAGTACTACTCTATTTGTTTAAGTTATTTGAATGAAAATATCTGGGTGTGGCTACAAAGATCAGGGTTAGAAGCACAAAGCAGGCTTGGACTTGTCTGGAGTAGTGAATGAAATAAGCTTACAGTTGGATTAAGGCTGCACAATGAAATGGCTTTTTGAGTTTCAGATCAGATTTCCCTGATGTAATAAACTCCAAGCTTCTATTTGATTGCATATCTGAAACATTGTTATCTGTTGATAAATAGGTGCCGAAAATTATGCTGGTTTTAAATTGGCTTCAAAAAGGGCACAGTAATAAAAATGTAAATACTCAGCAAAACAATTCCCTTATTAATATAATAAAAGCTCAATTCATGAAACAAAAAGAACTGTCAAATGTAAGATTGTATCTAAGTAAAGTAAAGTATAGCAGGGGGCGAACTTACAAGAACATTACCAATCCCATAATTTTATTGTTTTCCACTAATCGCAAAACGGAATTCCACTAATATTACAAAAGCACTTTCTTTACACGTGTCCAATATAACAGCTTGTAATTTTAAACCTTTAAGAATTACATCGAGTGTCATACAAAAACTAGTCCCTGCTACTAGCTGTCATAACAGCATTTTATTATTTTTTTACCAACACTTACTATAAGTCCCTAAGTACATTCTTAATTCCTCTTTGATTGATTATTTTCATCGTAATTAATAATTTCTATTTATCACACTCTATCAATCTCATGCAACCTACTTAATGCACGCAAAAAAATCACCTAACCCTAATTCTTTACTATATCCTGGTATACTTAAAAATGAAATGATCCATAATGTTCAATAATGTTAAGCCATACTGATCCAAATGCAGCAAAACGGGTACTACCCAAACCATGGTACTACCACCACCACTGAACTAACATTACTTTATTTATTACTTTTATTTATCGTGAATAACATTATGGCTGTGATGATCTATGGCACATGGCTTGAAAATACAGGATAACACAGCCCCTCTTAAGTACTATTGCTTATATACGACTTTAAAAATGGTTTATTTAAGGCATGTAATAGAAAGCCTTCAAACATTTCCCTAAGATTTAAACATATTTAATAGTTTGAAGACATTGATATAAATCAGTGATTAATATTAACACTATAGATGGCAGCATGGTTTGTTATAAAGAACTCCAGTCTCCAAGTCAAACACACGAACAACTTCAGTCTTCATATGCTTGAAAATTGGGGCGTGTAGAGTGTGCAAAGTACTTATTGCACAACCCTAAACCTATCATCAGATGTTTGTCTAAAAGGAAACCCCCGAAGAGTCAGCTAAAGAAGGATCAGGAGGGAAATGTCTAGAGGATGACAAATATGGGACAATGACCAGTGACTGATGGAGCTGATATTTTTTTCCTGTGTGCTGTTTTTGGTCATTCACTCAGAGAGTGGTTGCATAGTTCTTGAACTTGTTAAGACGTGCCCTCGCAGGCATGGGAAGTTTCTGCCAACAAGTCTGAGCAGCTTAAAACAGCAGCACGGACAGTCGCTCTCAAGAGAATGAAGCACTCCCACTCTGGACTACAGCTCAGGCACTATGCGTGAGGCTTTCGAATGCTTACATGGAGATGTGTTGTGCTTTGTAGCAACTTTTTGTGGAGTATAAAACAGGTCCCTGGATTGACCTGAACCATGGAGAATCCGAGCATAATGGTATTCCATCCGAGTGACAACTGCACAGCTCGAAATAAGGCACTGTACCATTTTTACTTTTCTGTTATGATTCTGGAGTTCATCCTGGCTCTTCCTCTGAATCTGACTGTTATCTACCTCTTCATATTCAAGCTCAAGTTCTGGAAATCTAAAAGCAATAATATTTTCCTGTTCAACCTTGTGCTGGCTGACATCCTGCTGCTTATTTGCTTGCCACTCCGGGCGTACAACTTTCTGCGAGGAGAGAGACGCAGTGAAAACAACGCAGCATGCCGAGCTATCGTCTTTCTGCTGTTCCTGAACCGAGGAGCCAGCATTGCCTTCTTGACCGTCATCTCCATCGACCGTTACTTCAGCGTGGTTCATCCAGGCCTAAAGAATACACTTAATATTCGCAAGCGATCCATTCTCATTTCTGTCCTTATCTGGGTGTGTTTGCTCCCTCTGACGATCCCAACCATGCTGAAAAGCCTTGATTGCTGCAATAGCAATGAGAATGGGAGCGAGGACGACAACAGTGTGGTTACCGTCGTCTTCAGAGAGATAGTATTTTTTACCCAGGTCCTGATACCATTTGCAGTCTTGCTCTATTGCGCCATACGAATCACGAAGAGACTAAATAAAAAGACAGTAGGCGACAGGACCAAACTGCGCAGAGCCGTGTTCCTGGTCACTGTGGTCGTCTTGGTCTTTGCGATCTGTTTTTTACCCTCTGCCCTATCAAGATTGGTGCTGTTGATTACGAAAGCGAAGCAGCTTCCCGAAGCCGAGGCATTTGCAGTACAAGTTTACGATGGTCTTATGTGCCTCTCCTACTTGGATTCCTTGTTGGACCCCATTGTGTACTGTCTGAGCAGCACAAAGTTTAAAAACTTGTACATATCAACGTATCTCCCATGTCTGCGGAAAGAGCAAAATGCAGCAGAGCACAGCTGAAATGCATGAATGTAAGAAAATGATTAACACTTGAATTAAATTGATATATACTTCAAGCAAATGTAACAACACAAGAACTGATTATAATTTGTATAGTTGTATATAGCAGGGCAAAACAGTCACTAACAAAATAATTAGGCTTTTTATTGTGTTTTTGTTCCATGATGAATGATACTCTTCAATATGGTTACAAATTAAGGAATTTGTACATGGAGTTACATTATTTTATACCTTAATTTGTAATGAAGGTTAATAAACACCTAAGTGCTTAACGTAAAATATATTTTAGTTGCTATTTATTAAGCATTTAATACAGTATTTTGGATTTTCTACCCTTCCTCATCCTCAGGGACATTGACATTTCTGTAATTGTTGTAATGCACAATTAACAAGTTAAATTTAAAGCTTGGAATTACAAAAACACCAATTATCTGCAAGGTTACCAAAGGTGTCATTTTGCAAGGTCAGCTTTATAGTGTCAGAATCAAGAAACTGTAATTTGACCAGCACAGCACAAAGTTTTCCAAGAGACTGAAAGGTGCAATATTAAATAATTTAACAAAAATTAAGTGAAAAACCAATGGATTCCATTTAAATAACTAATATTTCCATGGCAAGAAAAACCCTTCCATCCAACCCCACAACAACAACAAAAACAAAGTCAAATTGATTTCTATAGTGCTTTTTACAATAGTGCATTGTCTCAAAGCAGCTTTACAATATAATATCTTAAAAGACTATATCTCTAAATGAGGAAGCCTAGGGTGACAGTGGAAAGGAAAAACTCCCTGAGTATAGAAGGAAGAAACCATGGGAGGATCAAGACTCAAAAAGGGACCCATCTTCCTTGGGTGGCCTAGAGGTTAGACGTAAGTGAACGTAAGATGCAACCATTCATATATAAATCAATGTTCACAAATATCAAGGTATGTTACATAAATTGAAAAAAAATCCTTATGTTTAAATCTTATTTCTCCATATTTAACTGCATTGTTCATCATCTATCTTAAATATTTTCCTGTGTGTCAGGGAGGGGAGGCTATTTAGGGGATCACCCCCAGCCCTGCAACAGTTCCAACTGTTCACTTACGTCTACATTAATCCTGGACACAGACCTCATGGTTTGACATGTTGTGTCTTCTGTGATGCTTTTCTCCATACCACAATTGTACAGAATGGTTATCTGGGTTGCAACTTGAAACATGCAGGCAATTTTCTTTTGCCTCTCTCATCACTAAGGCGTTTCCATACACAGAACTGGGTTAAAGGTTTATTTTTTATTGCGTCATTCTCAGCAAAGTCTAGAGACTGTCATGTGAAAAAAATCCCTAGAGATCAGCAATAGAAAAGCTCAAACTAGCCCGTCTGGCACCAACTATCATACGACTGTGAAAAATACTGAGATCATGTTTTTTTTTCCCCATTCTTATATAAACATTAACTGAAGCTGCTGGCCTTAAACTGCATGATTGTATGTGCTGCGCTGCTGCCACCTAATTGCCTAATTATAAAATTGCAGGATTGCTTATAATACAGCTCACTTGAGCTACATTGTTCCTGATTTTTCATGTTCTGAAACATAAGTTTTAGCTTGAATTGATCGAAATGGACTCAAGGGATTTCTGCTACTAAACTTCATTATCAGAGATTTTTTTAAAGCTTTTTGTGGTGACCGATTCTGCAGTAATTCATTGTTGTTGTTTTTTTCATAATAATCACATATAGGGTTCGTATGTTAGTATTAAATGTGAATTTAACGAAAAAAAAACAGGGATATTTTATTCTATTTTATTATACTCTTTATATACTCTAAACATTTAAGATTTTGTTTTACATTCTGTGCCACTAATATCATTTACTAAAGAGATTCATTATGTACATGTTGTAGGAAATTTGATTATTTTGAATTGTATTACATTGTGGGAAATCAATTAGATACAAACATTTGAAAAGAAAGTTTAGCAAAGAAAGCAACTTTAAAAATTTGGTATAATTTTGCATCAAAAATATTGGTCATTGTATTTGTGTTTAAGCAATATGATTATACTTATGAAGCCATCCATGGATTTTTGAATGTGATGTTTGAAAGTTTAACAATTAAACATAACTTGAAATGGTTGTTTTATGGCTGCTTTATATTATTACAATTGTCTTTGATTGTAATGAGACAGTTTCAGTGCTGCAGATCATATGCCAGTCTGGAAAATTTGGAAGGCTTCAATTATTGTGAATTACATTTATTTTGTTAATAAACAAATCTGTGAACTGTGCATTTCATTTTTCACTCCACACTAGAGGCTGACATTTTTTCAGGAATTCCACAGGTCACGTGATTCCCGCAGGACTTAACTATTACTCATGTGATTGGGATGTTACAGGATAAAAAAGTTAATGGGAGCAGAGCGGGAACCAATAAATAAGACAAAAGATAACCATAGAATAAGCACCGCCATTTTGTCTTTTTTTTCTTTTAAGAAACCTACAGTAACGCAATTCTAAAGAACTACACGGCCCAGAAGCCAATGTTCATAGAACAGCAGCAAAGGAGGGAGTAAACACAAGGGCTGCGTCTGAAATTGCATACTTTGTATTCGGACACACTACATGCTCTCGCCTACTGCTTTCACTTACTGTATAGTATGGAAGTATGCGATTTCAGACGCAGACAAGCTCAGAAACTGATGTCGTAAAAATGTATTTGTAATGCAAAGTGAGAAGTAATGATTTATCTATAAAGCTTCATATGCACTTTTTTCTTTATACAAGACTCAGGCATTTATTACATTTGTTGGTTGACAACAGTTCTCTTGCTTTGTGCAGTTTTTTTTCTTTACGCAAATTAATGCCTAATGTTTTAAGAAAATAATTGCTCAATAAATGAGTAAAACGCAACTTTATGTTATGTTTGGGTTTATTCAACAGGGACGTAGCAGCTGTTCCTCAATAGGAAAAACTATAGGGACCACAGGTCATGTATTATTTATGTTTTGTTGCCTTTAATGAATGATTTCTCTATTGATTAAGGCATAATAGGTCTCCCTATATTACCACAAATGAATGAAGATAAGATTAAATTTAATTGTATTGCCTAAAAACTAAACTAAATAGGAAAATTTGTTGTTTTTTTTTTATTTTGACCCGGGATTGGGATGGGACAAGATTATTTTCTGTGGGAATGGGATGGGACAGGAATGATAATTCACTCCCAAAAACTAAGAGAGCTGGAGTATCGAGTATGTTTTGATTTCAGAGTATGAAGTTCCACAGTATATATTGAGCTTCTCTGTTCGCCCTGAATTTAAATTAAGATAGGTTTCTCATAGTGTACCTCCATCATAAATCGGGGAGTACTTCTCTATTTGTAATGTCAATCTGATTCCTATAAAGTTAGTTACATTGCCTAAGACTTCAATTTTATGTTTAGATTGTTCATTGTGTTTCTGCTGATCTGCATTCGTCATGACCTCTACACTGGTCTATAAGTCCAGTCATCTACTGATATCTACATTCGTCTAACATGAGGCATGCCTACAGTCACTGCAGGGTCTCCCAGCTGGTTGTGTGCAGGGTAATAAAGACAATGTCCTTGTCATAGAGGGGGTGGGGATGCGATAGATGGTGTGAAAGAGTTTGGGTAGATCTCCCCCCATCAGGTTCTGGAATTCCACACAGGATGTTTGGAATTCGGGCAATGAGAGTCATGAGATCAGGTCTTCAGGGTCAAGAGCCAGGTGGGGGGGTCAAACAGACACCTGCTGACCCACGGTTAGAGTGCTGTAGAGCTGTGTGTGAGGGGTGCATGAGAGGTGTTATCAATCCTATGAACTTAATTTAAATATATAAAATCTTAGATTTAAATTATTGCATCTTCTTGAAATATTTTGTAATTATTACAGATCGAATGTGTGTCTCTGGAAACTGTGAAATTATTTAACATTTTATCTGCTGCTCAAACTGCGTCCACAAAGTCTCCAGATTAGGGTGAAGGAAATAATCAGAATTTTAAATTTTCATTTTGTTAGCTCTTGACATTTGATTGTCCATTCCAATTCCAGTAGTTCAGATTCAGATTCAGAATTTCTTGTTGTTACACTGCTGGTAATCCTGATTGATACGTCTAACCTGTCCCACATTCCCACAACCTCTGCTATTTCAACCCCTTGTCTGAAACGGTCAAAGTCACACACTTGCTTCGTTTATCATACTCCATTTATATTTATGTATCTCAGCTCTCTGTTAAACTTTTTGAGGTCAAATCTTTAATGTGTCCTAGCATGAACCATATCTACTATAACTGTTATGTCACACATTTCCCTACAGGGAATCCCTGGGTCACTGGTTTTCTACTAGTATATCAGATTCATTTCATATTGTGAAGCAGTTGGAATATAATTATTTAAGACTTAATGAAATAGTTGGAATGGATGACTGATAAAATTGAGGTCAGTGTTCCAGACAAGCTGTTCCCAGACAAAACCTAACAAAACATTTCAAACCACTGTCTTTGTTCACACAAGGACTAAACAGGAAACAACCATCACCAAACTGCTGCCACAAATGTTGAAACATGTTGCATTCTCTAGGATGTTGTCATATGTGGTAGATTTTCCATTACTGATTGGTGGAGTTCAAATCATCAGAAACAGCCCAGATCATTCCTTTGGTCCTTCTCTATCAAACTTGATTCATCACTTCAGAGATGACAATGAGCTTTACACCACTACAGCCCACACTTCGCATCACACATGAAAACCCAAAGGAAACCCAGTTTGTGGTGCGCCAAAGAAACTCTTATGCTGTGTTTGGGACTTGTTGAGTTTGTGTTTGGAACTTGGTGTAGAGTGGGGGGGTGAATCGATTCTTTGATGCAGTGTGAACATGAATAATTCTGATGTCCAAAAATTAAATTGGTCGAAGTGTATTTGTCAAAAATGGATTTTTAAAAAATGTTTTTTGAATTGATAATGTAATTTTGATGGAAAACAATAGGCAGAACTCAGAAGTGCAGAGGTGCAGTGGTGAACAGTTTGTGCCATTTGCACGTGAAAAAAGCTTCCACCCAACTGGAAAAGAGCAACATGAATTACAAACTGTATAATAACTTTTATAGCCAGGGATTTCCATCTGTATTCAGTCACTCTGACAACCAGGGTTTTAATGGTAAACATTGGAGCCACGATACACCATCCAATCTCAAAATGTTATTGCTATTTAGTTCTTTTAGTTATCGATATTTCATCCTACCCATATGCTCGATGATTTTAAAAAGGATTCTGACAAGATTTTTAATGAACTAAAGTCTGACATCCTCTCACATCCAAAGACAAGTCTGAGAGTTTTTGCTCATAGACCATAATTTTACAAAGGCTGGGGATCTTGTATGATCACTATTTGCAAAACTGTAACTACATTCCGGTTTAGATTATTTCAAACATTTGAAAGCACACAATTAAACCTAACCAATCAGTAAATAATAAAAAGCATACTTGACTACACAGGTTGTAAAATAAAGAAAGTGCCTTCTTAAGCACCGTAAATGTTTCTTCAGATCAAACGTAAGCGTCCCATTTCTTTATTTTATATGGTGTTACATTTCTGAGTTAGTTCAATGTTTGAATTTTACATACTTTTACAGTTTTTTCTCAGTTACCAACACACATTTCCACATTTCCACATTTTGAGTGGTTGTGACTTTCATTAAATGGGTTCAGACAACAGGGTTTACTGTTTTAGCAATTGAGAAAAACTGTAATAATACTTTGGAGTTCAGTAATTTCTGACAAATTTGCAAAACTAAAAAAGTAAATAGCCCAAATCCATTTAGAATTAAATGTAGCACAGTAAAACGATTTTGTGAGATACCTGCAGTTTTACAACTAGTGATCTGTAAAATTCAAATTTATCTATGGCATCCAGATATATGTGTAATTTCCTGGAGAGAGAGGGAGAGGGAGACAGAAAGAGAGAGAGAGAGAGGCAGACAAAAAGAGAGGGAGAGAGAGAGAGAGACAGAGAGAGAGGCAGACAGAAAGAGAGTGACAGAGAGAGAGGCAGACAGAAAGCGAGAGAGAGAGAGAGGCAGACAGAAAGCGAGAGAGAGAGAGAGAGAGAGAGAGAGAGAGAGAGAGAGAGAGACAGACAGAGAGAGACAGAGACAGAGGCAGACAGACAGAGA
>JAUZST010032147.1:0-28920 GCA_034779995.1 Parotocinclus haroldoi | reverse complement strand
TTTTATTTCTTCCTCCTTCCTTGTATTGATTCCACACAGTCCTCGAGAAATTGAAAAGTGCTGAAAAATAAAGATTTATTAAAATCTTTTTTCCTCCCTCCTCAGTAGATTCTTAAGTAGGGACGTCCGAGGAACAAGCAATAAAAAAAACCTGGCCTAATTGAGTGATTAACGAGTGTTGGTAAGACTTCTAATATATATAACTGAAAATAAATTTAAATAGAACCTATAACTTAATTAATGATGATACTATGAATAGTCAGAAATGATAGTTTATGCTTGGGTGGCATAGCTGTCTAATAATTTAGCCAACCAGCCCAAGGACTCAATTTTTTTTTAAGTGACAGAAATGAAGGCATTTTTCCCATTTACTGCAGAGGCCAAAATAGAACTGGTTCTTCCTAATGTCTACTGCCTTCAGCCAGACCCTATAGAGACACAGTTTGGTTGTTTGTGAGGGAGACAGGTTGGACAGGATGATTTCAATATCACCAGTGCTGCTGGGCAGACACAACAAGCCTACTTGATGTCTGCTAAAAAGAAGTGGTCAATGACTGCAAAACATATCTTTGTTTGGCTGAATCCAAGAATATAATCCAATATTTTTTGTCTTCATCAGAATGATCTATTTTATAGGGTGGATGGAGTGGATCAATATGTTGGCTTAGTAGCTTTAACTCACTCTGAATAGAATGTTGTCATCATCTCTCTAGATATATGTATGGCATTGCAAACATCATATCATCATTGAATGCAGGATGGCAACAATTTTGCTTCCCATAGTTTAGTTTTTGGTCCAAAACGTAGATAGTCAGATGCATTTTGTAGAGACGGTGCTTTAAACTTCTTTAAAATATGGCTTCAATGCACCTCAAACTAATCAAAACATGCAAATGCATTTACACATGCATTTTTACAGTGCTGGTTTTCCAGATGCATGAGATGAACTAGTGTAAAAAGGGTATTTGATGTTATGATGCTATCATCTAACATCATCCACTTTGTACATACTTAAGAAAAGTGTGTAGGCCTAAAACAGTTTTTGTTGTGTCAATGATACGAAGCTTAGATGTGTAGTTTGTCTTGAACAATTGGTTCCTCATTGTAGTGATCAGTGCAGGTTTATCCGCTGGGTGCATAAAGTGGTGCTGCCATGTTCCAGCCAAGTGACTTAATCAATTGTCCATCCCGTAGTCCATACATACACAGCCAAGCATGTAATCCTGACCTGCACTTGTAATCACTCATGGATAGAGAGTGCAGTGTCTCACAGGATTCCACTCAAAGCCATGGTTTATAGGTGAGTGGGACTGGGGCGGGGTGGTGATTAGTCCCTAGTTTTTTTCTGCATGGCCGTGGTTATTAAGATGAACGGGAGGGTTTTAGCATTTTAATCACATTAAGTACATACACAGATGGAGCTTCTGAACTGAAAATGTGTGTGTGTGTGTGCGTGCGTGCGTGTGTGTGTATGCGTGCGAGTCTATGAGGGGTGTAAGGTCATTGTATGATTTGTAGAGAACAGAAGGCCTCTGGGAAGATTATTCGGGCTGCCCACATGCTGCGAGCCCATACATCAGACACATACACATAGCATTACACTTCTTCAAATCCATTCAACACATCCGTGGTGACCAGAGGACTTTTATCCCTGCACTGTAAGTTTAGTAGAAATTATTTACATGTTTTGTGATTTGCAAAGTAACGTAACTGTTGTAAATAACGTCACAGGAGGCTTGACACCTGAGATCCATCCACTCACCGCTCTCACCGAGTTGTACTAGTGCTCATTCTTACAGCTACTGCTATGAGTAATGTCTTGGCAAGTGCAGGGATTTGCATAAATTGTGGTCTGGAATGTTTTCATCATCTTTTTTCCCCCTCTAGCATTAACATCATTTGTGTATTGGCTGAAAAAATATCTTATGCTGTTGATCTGTGAAGCACATAGCCATGAGAAGTGATACTGTACAACATGTTTAATTTTAAGATTTGTAGATCTGGATTCTGCTGAGGTTTCGGACCAGCTGGCCAATTGTGGGTAAAAGCCAGGGGATGGATATCATTAGGCTATATTTAAATGCAAATGAACACTCTGTCTCTGATAGCCCAGGTCCCCCCTGCAGAGATGCTTATATTGTTGAAAGGAGAATGGGCGCTTTGTTCTGCCTCAGCTGCAATATGCTTGTGACCTCCAAGAAGATTTACATTAATCAGAACAAATAATGTCCACAGCTAAAAGGAGAGGTGATTTACTTTGTTTTAGGCAGCATGGTTTTTCGAGTTTGTTGTTTCTCATAAAGCCTGTGACATATTTCTGTAGCGTAGAATTGCAATAGGGTCAGTGCCTAACTACTCTGTTTGAAAATGTTGTACAAAATGTATGAAATGTTCTTATCATGGTAGTGGTCAGTGACCACAGTGTCCACTGTTTATTATACAATTGCAATATTAATAAGTATGCCAAAATGTTTAAAGCATTCAAAATCATTCTTCCACTTTTCTTATCACTGTAGCCTGGTGAGGGTGTCAGTGGATTCATACACCCTTAACATAGAAAATCAATAAAACCAGTCATATGGATTGGGTGAACACAAATACTAAATATTTACATATGGTTCTACCTGTATGACTTTAGAAGAAGACAGTAATCATACAAGCATCATTATTATTTGTGAAGCTATAATATTTAAAGGTGTATGGTAGCAGTATGTCATTACAACCACTGACAGTCCCGTCAAGTTTGGTAGCCAGGTTTGGATGAGAGAGTAGCTGGACAGATGTGATATTTAGATCAAGCAGTGTGATTACATCCACCTGATTCATTATACCATCATCATCCACCGTCTCATTTTGAACTTTTTCTTTCCTGTTAAAGGCATGATATATAAAGGAATCTAAATTTGAGGGTCGGTGATTGATTTTTACTCATCACGCTTTGTGGATTAGTGTTACAGTTCCATTTTAGATCAGGCCCCAGCGAGTGCATGCTGTCTTATTAAAATATTTAGTTTCTCTATGCTCAGCTGAGCATTTCTAAATAGAACTGGGTCTAAATGGGTGATAGAGATAGAGATTTTAAGGTGATGGTAAATGGGAATGTAGATTTTTTCCCATAGTTGTCTTAACCCTAGTTAAGAACAGTGTCATTTGTAAACAATTAAACATCCAGTTCAATTCAATACATGCTAGCTTACATGTAAGAAGTCGAAATATCACATGTAACAGATGTTAGGACTTGAAAAAGTTTGGCTTCATTTTAGACACTGAAGACTGCGATCTGCTCCATCTTTATTCCCTTAGCTCATGCTAACATTCTTATAAATGCAAGAACGTCTTTGTTCTTGGCAGCTGGTGGTAGGAGGGATTTACATTTCTTGGCTCATTTTTAGACTGCAAGACTGCTTAGAAAAGCAAAAAGTGGCACTTTTTCTGGATAGTTATTCACTTAAAAACAGACAGATCTTGTTTTATAGCTCTTGAAATTTTATTTTGACCCCAGATCATGTTATTTCTGAATTAGAATTGTATTTTGCATTCACATTAAGTCAAGTACATTTGAATCCTAAAAATCTGCAAATTCATATGGCAAAAGTATGGGTGTCAAAATGAACACATTATTAATAGTCAATGGCACCATTAATTGCAGGTTTTATTTAACTTGACCTTGTGAGGGCATTGTTGTAAATGAGCTCCTAATCTCTTTTCTCTATATGTATATTCTGCTTACAGTGTAAAGCACTATTAGTCTACGGGGAACACACTTGTAAATGATTTACAGCTTTGCAGCTTTTGCTCTGATTGCTACATGCAACAACAACTTGCGTGTGCTGTGTCTGACCGCAGTGATTTTGACCGTGTCATGGTTGTTGGTGACAGACGGTCTGGTATTATTATTTCTGCAACTGCTGAGCCTGGGATTTTCATTCACAACATTCTCTAAAATGTACTCAGCCTCTAGAATGGTCTAATAATTAAAAAAAAAACTTGGAGTTGGAGACCCTACGTTGTTCATCTTCAGGTAGTCCAAAAATGCAAGAGTCGAAAGAAAAGCAGTGACACAGATGCCTCATGAGCCCTATGTACCACGGCAAACTGTAAACATTAGTATAATACACTAGACATTGTGTAATGTAGTGTACAATCATTTGTGATTAAACTGTTTAATAATTAAGTGTGTTATTAAGGCATTAAGAGAGCTATTAAAAGAGATGAGTAAAGTATGTTGTATTTTAGTGGCAGATGTTCCTATGATAGGTATTTTAACAAATGGACAATCTACACAGCTGAAGCATATGCTCTTCTAATGGCAGTCGACCACGCTATAACCACACAATGTAAAACCATGCTATGCTCTGACTCCAAATCTTGTCTGCAAGCATTGGATTCTCTTAACACAAATCACCCTGTCATTAACACCATTCTGGACAAATAACACAACATTTCAAACAAAAAGTGTGATATAAAATTCTGCTGGAAAACATCAAAGGCCCAAATGGCAAACTGTAAAGTCCCACTAACTGACATAAAACCTCTTATACTTAAATACATACAAGGAAAGTGGCAAGAAGAATGGAACACCCAAGCAAGCAATAAATTGTACGAGCTCAGCCCCAAAATAAGCTACAATCCAAAAACATACACAGATAACAGATGGGATCAAGTAACATACACGAGATGTCGCATTGGACAGACCCGATTAACACACTCCTTTTTATTAAAGGGAGAAGAACCCCCAAAATGTGAGGAATGCAGAAAAACAATCACTATTAAACACCTATTAACCGAATGCCCAAAATACCTACCTATAAAACTAAAAGCACAGATATCAAATACATTAACTGACATTTTCAACAAAGATAAAGCAAATAAAGTACTACGTTTTTTGACCATCACTAAACTAAGAGCTCACATTTAAGGACAAGATAACAGTAGAGTAATACAAGACCTTTCCTGCCACGAAATGGCCGAAGAGCTGAAGTGGCGTTAAACCCCATCAATCAACCAACCAGCCTTTTAACAAATGTATCAATTTATCCAGTTTACCCAAAAAATTGACCTGTTTTTCAGTTCAGCAGAATTGTATTGTTTGAACCAGGGTCATGAAAATGTGTTGCTGGAAAACCGAATCCAAATAAACAGAATACTTGTATGGTAATATGTTGGTAAGCATGCCCATAATGCTTTGAAATGGTTATCTGTGACCTGATTTGTGCAATGGGTACATGTGCCTGTATCCCTAAATCCCATTTTGAACATTTGGAGTTTTGTGTAGGTTCTGTGAATGCTCTTATATTGAAGTGTGGCCATATACTTACTTACTTAAATATGTTTTTACATCTATATGTTTGGTTTACTTTTTGCTGTTTATATTGAGATCTGCCACATCTGGAAAAATGAAAATCCCATTGCATACCATTATTTCGTAAAATTCCATTTCATAACTGAGTTGTTCCATATTTCCACAGCATAATTTTCTGAGCAACATTTCTTACTTGAAATGATCATGAAATGACACAGGCCCCATGCATCACCTTAGACTTCCACTATTCTAATGGCAAGTTGCCATTAGAATGGCCATTTCACAAAGCACAAATTGCCATAAACCTGGCATCAAGGAACAAGACAGTGTGTTCAGGATTCGTCAGTGGCTTTTGCAGTTATTGGATCGGATTCCTATAGAGCAACTTGTGGATGGGGATGTGGTAGAACATGAGATTCTCAGCGTGAAAGTGAAAAGTGATTTAGTCAGGTCAACATGGAGCCGAATCGCAGAAGAACAAGTTCCAACATGCTGTGATGTGACTGTTTAGGGTGCTGAGGTAAACCCTCCCCAGTATTAATGTAGTGTTCCTAATAAAGTACATTGTGTGTGAGTATAAATTGGTGCTTCCACCAGCTACCACTGGTTTGCAGGGAGTGCAGGCTATACATGTGGATGTATTTCCAGTTGCACATTTGTCAGTACATTCATTTATCAGGTGCCGTGACCTGGTTAATCTCCAATCTAAAGCCTCTGTGCATTTTTCATTCTTGATTTAACAGACACACCAAAACACTTTAATGAACTGCATGCATTTAATTTGGCGTGTTGCCAGCTGAAGGATTATATTTTAATTCCGCGTTAATACCGGAAAATACCAGCTTCTCTCTCTTTGTAATTTATTTGACTCTGTATCCAGTGCTCTTTCTCTATGCCTGTTGTGTTGTTTAGTGAATTGGAACACACTTTCTTCAAAGCTATATCTTTATATAAGGTATACATTTTTTAAAATAATTTTGTGTCTTTGACACAATTTTGGATATGAAAGCAATGTGTGTAAAAACTGAAATCAGATAAAATCTTTTTTGTAGATATTCAAGAATTTTATGAGGTGACCCTACTTAACTCTCAAAAGAGCTGTGAACAGAAGCTGGAGGAGTTGAAGCACATGGCAGAGCAGTGTGAAAACTCATCCACCTGCTCCGGCTACCCAAACAAACACCCACGATCAGCCTGCACACAACCAGAGGTAAGAGTTAAAGCTTGTTGTGCTTCATTTTGGACTGCCTTTCAAATTTGTCAGTATTCTGACCAACATTGTGCACTTGGGTAATGTGATTATGGGAAAACTCCAGGTTCACAGAAATCTATAATAATTGGATTTTACTTTGCAAGCAGGAAATACGTATGTGACACCCCAAACTTTAGGAATTCAATTATGATATTCTTCCAGGATTACCAGATTCCTTAAAGGAAACAAGCAACTAGATATATAGAAACAAGCCCAAAGGAAGCGAGATGCATAGAGCAAGCAGACCTGGCACCCTCTTTTGTTTCTGCCAGCCACATTCGGACTAAGTAGGCATGTATGCCCAGACTAAGAAAGTCTATTTAAATCAGAACAAGGGTATACATGCACTGAGAATTCTGGTCACAAAGCTCAAAATCCAGCTATTTTTTATTGTATTTCGTAATCTGATAATGTGGCTTATTCTACTGTTAGGACTACAAAGAATATTTAAAAAAACATCACATATATCAGTGTTTTCAAACTGGGGGAGTAACGCTATTGCACTGCCTATTGACGCATTACAGCTGTTGTTTCAGCTATGCTGTAGGATGGTAGTATATGAAAAATTAATACTGTACAGGAAATTAAAACCCAGCTCTACTCTGAGTATGTGTTCTCTAAGCTCATCAAACAATATAGAAGAAGGCATGGTGTGGATTTGTTGGCAAAAGGAGATTGCACAGTGTACTTGGGTGTCAGCCCTATCACACACTCACATTTGATGGTGCTGCTTTCTTATACTTGTAGCATTTGCAAGTCTCGGGAAGCACTATCTGAAAACACCTAGGGGACCTTGTGCCAGCACAACTTCTCCTTTTCTGATACAGTACATTATACACCGAAATGATCATTTGTGCAGCATGATTAATTTCTGTTTTCTGACCTCACAGTATAAAAACAAATCAACAAAAAGAAACACAACAGCATATCATGTAACACAATAAGGCTGAACGGAACAAAGCACATGCTAGGTTAATGATTGGTTACATTCTGATTTCTTTAACCTGAGTACAGATCATGTGTGAATATCGTACTTTCATTATTCAGATGATTTTATCTTAACTATGATACCAAATGTACAAACCATGAATACGAGATTGTGAATTCTAAAATCAGACCTGAAAGAATATGGCGTTATGGTATAACGTGAACTAACAAGTAAGTGCTTATCATTTACAATTGTCTGGCATAGTTAATGGTATTGTCTTTTCTGATTTGTTGATTTGTTACTGATTTGCTATTGTGTTTTACATATGTTCTTAAATATATGTCAGAAAAAACCCATACTGGATACACAGCTCCTTTTTTGGACACCAATTCTTCACCGCAGCAAATTCAGAAACACAACAGCATATCATAAAACATAATAACACTGAATAATATTGAATGGAATAAAAGAGGTAACTAATTATTGTTAACAATTGTGTTGTCTTTTTGTTTTTTGTTATGCCCTTCAGGGCTTCTGTTATCGGAGTCTGTGTACGTCCATTGCATTGATTTACGTTCAGATGGTGGACATGCAAAATTCTAAAGACAAACCAAGGTTGCCCTGGCTTTGTGATAAATACAAATTGCAGCATTTAGATACCTGAAAAGGTGGCTTATATATCTTACTCAAGTAGAAGTATAAAAACAGAATGTCCAGAATGTTTGTGTCATTTTTTTGGTGTGTACAAGCTAGGATTTCAATTAGTGCTTCTTTAGATGCCTGACAAGAATTTCCTAAATGTAAAAAATAAAGAGATAAAATAACATACATAAATAATGAGATTCACTCCTAAAGTAAGAAACCTTTTTTGAAACTGTGTTAAATAAAATGTATAGAAATGTAGTGAGTAAAAATTACAAGTAAACTACAGAAACCTAAAAGATACTTCATTACAGTAAAAAGCTACGTTGTTACATACAAGAGCTGAACCAGCCCAAGTCCATCATTCCTCTTCAGTAGTCTTTACATTTCACCCTTTATACAACAAAAATTAGGGGATATAGACTTGACATTCTGAAATATTCCCTAATTTCTATGAGCAGTATATATGAAATTTTACTTGACATCCATCAAATTCAGATTTCAGAAATTCAGATTTGTCTGTCAGACGTGCAGTTCATGCACTCCAGGAATTCGAGTCCAGTGCTGCGGTGCACTGGCATTGCACATGCTAAAGTGAGATTACATGCTGCTGCTTGACAATATAAGTGCAATCCATTAAGGTCTTGTGCTGATGTTCCTTTCGGAGGAAGTCCATCGACAATCATTTTACCACTTGTTGAGTATTTACACATTTGTAGATGTGTCTATTTTTTATTGTTTATGGTAGTTACGATGTTTGATCAACATTAATCCGGAGAAAAGTCCTGTGATTTAGTCCAGTAGGAAGTTGTTTAAAAAAACGCTGTTTTATCTTTACTGGGAATGCTGGGTAAAAAAGCTGAGCAGTTCAAGAGAGGATCAGCTTTGTCTGATTGGAGAACTGTATTGGGGTTACTTGTCCAGCTATATATGTCACTAATCCAATAGCTATTTATCCTATGCCTGTGTGCTTCTATTTCTGGTTTGTACCTGTGCTGGCTTGATTTTTTTTGCACTGTTCTATGTAAAACTGTGAATGTAAATATTACTACTAGCTTTCATGTCTAACCTGAGCAAAAAGCACAGTGGTGGATAAAGCTTAATATATGCTTAACTTACTCCATATGCTATGCAGATTTACTAAATAGTACACATTCTTCTTAATTTTTCTGACTCACTCTCATTAGTGTACCACAAACTTGAGTTGTATTCATCATCAACACATGACCCAGGTGCTTGGCATTTAGAATGACTCAATTAATCCTTGCTGATGTTAGTTAATCACACGAGAAAAGAACATTTCTCATGACTTCTATTAAAGGTCCTACTTTTAAATATAGGAGATCGAGCAAAGGATCATAAGTCCCACTTCATAGGGGGGGTTCTCACCTAAATTTAGGGGTATCCTATCACCAAAATTTAGGGGTGTCCTAAAGAGTTATGAAAGGACATAATATAAGTAGGACAACATTACATTATGGAACCAGACAAAAGCTTGATCACACCAGGTTTTAATCCATTTTACTTTATTCAATGTGTAGTTGTGAAAAAATCGAAACCGATATTCAAATTATTGCATATGTTTGCTGCTTGAGATCCATAAAGCATTTATTTATTTATTGTAATAGGTGGTGCTGTCTACTGGTTTTATTTTTTCTAGTTTCATTTAAGCAGTAATACATGAGAGCAGGTGCTACAGCATGAGATACTACTACCCACCCTATGGCCTCGTACCTACAACCTCATTACGCTAGAGCCGATATCTCACGTTATAGCACTGACCTCAAGTTTGTTATTGTGATTATACCACAGTGCTGTTATCATTATTTACTGTCCGATTTTAAAATACAGCAGACAGAAAAAGCAATTTGTTTATCAACATTTCACAAGGTAAATTAGTTCCATTTTTAAATCTATCACCGCTAAACTTAACTAGAATACGCCCATCAGTCATTATAGTCAATGAACATTATTTCCCAAAAACTGTTTATAAAAGAAAGAAAAGAAACAGAACTATATTGATTGATACGTTTTAATTAATTAAAAACAAATGTATTTCATTCTGTAAATAAAATGGGTCTGCTTTATAAGGCAGGCTGTTGTTAAGACGGTATATTACCAACAGCAGAAAATGTGAATGAGCTCCTGGTGTTAATGGAGTCTAGTCCCATTATAATTTCTGTTAGTTAATTAGTGACTATGAATTCAGACGGTGAAGCCTAATATGTTCATTATCAGTCACAAATGTAATAGGAGAGTTATACAGGATAAGCAGATTCGTTGGGTTAGGAGCTGGAATTAACAGACTAATGAGCCTCCCATCGATGCTGTATAACTCTTCCTTTACATGGTCCATAGAAATAATAATTGTTTGTCAGGTTTTACAACTTACTTGCAGTTGCTCTTCAACCTATGAATACATTAAGAGCTCAGGATATTCAATTTACTGTACTGACTTTGTTGGTCTACCCCTCCATTGTATCAGGTTGGTCATTAATAGCGTCATCTTCCAAATTTTAAAACATTTTCAAAGCTTCATTTCAGGAGTACTTTACTTGTGACTGGCATCATTTATTCGGTCAGAGTGGCCATATTGGCATTCTCTCAGCCAATCAAATTGTGGAGTCAGAACCAACTGTGGTATAATGTGGCATTTGATGATTTTGGTCGCTGCACTTGTGTTGTTAGAAATTTTGCATTCTCTTTATTTTATTATTATTTCTCTTTACATGGATAAACTTGTGCTATTTTGTAATTACTTAAACATAAAACGGGTTACTTGCTATCAGTTGTGACTTTCATCTGTGTAGAATCTGGAAGGCTTCATGGGTAATATATTGTTCTTCTGCCACCTGCAATCTCGTGCATATATAGTGACACCTGAATTTTAAAATATTTATTTAATAAATTCTTATTTCTCTCTCTGTGTCTCTCTCTCTCTCTCTCTCTCTCTCACACACACACACACACACACACACACACACACACACACACACACACTTGAATGTCCTGGGTCACTGCTGATTTTCTGTGCCGTCTGTCTCATCTCCAGACTGTGCTTTGCCTTGCCAGGGCCTTTTACTTTTCAAGAGTGCCAAGAGTTCCTCTGGGTACAGTTGTTGGTAGTGCCAGCATGACAAACATACATTTATCACAATATGTTTAATAATGAGTTTTGAATTTGGTCCCTGAAATCGTTCCGTTAGAAAATCAACAGAAATTGGAATAAACTTGTAACCCTGCAAGAAAAGAAATACAGTGGAGGAAATAATTATTTGATCCCTTGCTGATTTTGTAAGTTTGCCCACTTATAAATATATGAACAATCTATAAGTTTAAGGCTAGGTTTATTTTAAAAGTGAGAGATAGGATATCTAAAAGTAAATCATATATAACTTTATTTGCATTTTGCAAAGAAGTATTTGTATTCAAATAGAAGTATTCAAATAAGTATTTGATCCCTCTAGCAAACAAGACTTCATACTTGGTGGCAAAACCCTTGTTGGCAAGCACAGCAGTCAGATGTTTTTTGTTGTTGAAGATGAGGTTTGCTCTCATGTCAGGAGGAATTTTGGTCTCCACTTTGCAGATCATCTCTGAACCAATCAAATTTGGTGATTTCGATCGGCAACTCGGACCTTCAGCTTCCTCCATAAGTTTTCTATGGGATTAAGGAGACTGGCAAGGCCACTCCATGACCTTAATGTGCTTCTTTTTAAGGTACTCCTTTGTTGCCTTGGCTGTATGTTTTGGGTCTTTTTTAATGTCCTGGCAGACGGAAGGAGGTTGTCACTCAGAATTTTATGGTACATGGCTCCATCCATACGGTTAAGTAGTCCTGTGCCCTTAGCAGAGAAACACTCCCAAAACATAATGTTTCCACCTCCATGCTTGACAGTGGTGGGTGTTCTTTGGGTCATAGTCAGCATTTCTCTTCCTCCAAACATGGCGAGTTGAGTTACGGCCAAAGAGCTAAATTTTCGTCTCATCTGACCACAGCACCTTCTCCCAATCATTCTCAGAATCATCCAGGTGTTCATTCTCAAAGTTCAGACGGGCCTGCACATGTGCCACCTTGATAAGGGGGACCTTGCAGGGACTGCAGGATTTTAATCCATTACGGCTTAATGTGTTACCAATGGTTTTCTTGGTGACTGTGGTCCCAGCTGCCTTAAGATCATTAACAAGTTCCCCGTGTAGTTTTAGGCTGATTTAGGCTGTCTTCCTTATGATCAAGGATACCCTACGAGGTGAGATTTTGCATGGAGCCCCAGATCGAGGTCGATTGACAGTGATTTCGTACAATTGCACCAACAGTTATCTCCTTCTCACCCAGCGTCTAACATATGGTTTTGTAGCCCATTCCAGCGTTGTGCAGTTCTATGATCTTATCCCTGACATCCTTAGAAAGTTGAGGTGGTTAAAGTCTTACTTATTAATTGAGTCTGTGGACAGGTGTCTTTTATACAGGTGACAATTTAAGACAGCTGTCTTTAATGCAGGTAACGAGTTGATGGGGATCAAATACTTATTTCTCTCTGCAAAATGCAAATACATGTTTATATTTTCTACAATGTATTTTTAAAAATTTTCTTTTAAATATTCTATCTCTTACTGTTGAAATAAACCTACCCTTAAAATTATAGACTTTTTTATATCCATTTATATCTATTTTTATATTATATCTATATGTAAGTGGGCAAACTCACAAAATCAGCAAAGGATCAAATCACCATTTCTTCCATTGTATGTCACCTAACATAGGTGATGACATTATTTAGTACACATTAGAAATTTCTGCATTTCCCTGTGTGCAGATGATGGAGAAAAGTCATGTGGAAGAACGAGTAGCTGACATCATCACTGCTGCAGGGGTAAGTGGTAATGTCTGGATTTTTTACTATCTGAATCCGAGTGTGCAGTGTTCAATACCTACTCATTGGCAGACATAATATCAGTAACATTATGGAAATTATTACTTCCTGGTCTAATATATAGGCACAACATATGAACACAGGAGAATGATGAATATGTTAAATACTAGACACCTTTTTGTTAAGCGTACAATGGAGCAGTTTGTCAGCCTGTACAACACAGGGTTAAAAACTATGGACAATCTGATACTTTGTTTTATTGTGATCATATGTATTTCTTTAGAACAATAACATTTTTAGGTACGTTACAAAGTACTAAATGTTTCAGAATTTCAGCATGGACTTCAGTAGCTATGTATCTTTCATAGTTCAGACCTTTATGAATGCGGTTCTCCCACCATTGACTGCCAAGGTGTTTTATTAGTATTATTTATGACATAATTTGGTGCATTGTTTAGTTTCTGGTTTTTCTGATAATTAGAGGGTAGAATATCATGGCAGGAATCCCAGTGTTTGAAACTGCATTTTTACAAACATACCTTTGTACACTATTGATTATTGGTAAATCTGTTAGATGCATTATATCTTTTTTTATTTTTGTGTATTTATTGTTACTTAAGCCAAATAGGTTTAGAAGAAGCCATAATTTAAATTAGTGCTTTTGTAACACTGTTTGAATTATTTGACCTTGTAATGTAGTATTTGTAATGTAATTACAAATTGACTCAGGTCCAGTCCTTGCCTCGGGGAGGATGGTGTGGGCCGTGGTAGACAGATTACTGACAATGCAAAATTCTCCACTGATTATGTAAATGGACCCTAAGTGTAAATGAATTAATAGTATTGTTGTGCATTGTAAAATACTGGTGCCGTGTCCAGGGTATTACTGGTACGAGCTGATAGAAATGCAGTAACTCAAAAAAGTGCAGAAAAGCACCTCTGAATACCCAACACGCCTGGCCTTGAAACAGATGGGCTACAGCAGCAGATGACCACACTAGGTGGGTTGGCTAAGAACAGGACAACTGTGGCTACAATTCACATGGGCTCACTAAGATTAGACAATAAAAGATTGGGGACAAAAGTTGCCTGGTATGATGATTTTTGATTCCTGCTGTGATATTCAGATGGTAGGTTCAGAATTTGGTGTAAACAAACATTGATCTTGTATCAGTGATTCAGCCTGCTGCTGGTGGTGCTGTAACTGTGGGGTGTATATCTTCTTGGTACACTTTGGGTCTCTTTATATAAGCTGAGAATCATTTAAAGACTACAACCTACCTGAACCTAACTGAATGTCCATCCCTTTAGGAGTGTACCATCTTTAGACTGGTTTCTTGAAAATGACAGTGAGTTCACTGTACTCAAATGCTCTCCACACTCACGAGATCTCAATTCAACAGAGCTACTTTGGGATGTGATGGTACAGGTCATTTGCATCATGGACGTGCAGCCAAAAAATCTGCAGCAACGACGTGATGCTGTCATGATAATATGGACCAGAATCTTGGAGTAATCTAAGTTTCTACCACCTAAGTTCTGAAGGCCCAACATAGTTCTAGCAAGATGTACCTAATGCACACCAGACACACATTAGAACTGATCAAATGAACTATGGGCTAATAATTATAAACGGGTCTAAACATTTCCTTATATGACTTTACTCTTTACTGTGCAATAGCGGGTTGTGTTGCTTTAAACATAGCATATCACAATGTATGTGTGGTTTAACAACATACCTGCACACAAGATGACATCTTGCGCATGATGGTTCTAATAAATATCCTTCTTACATGACTATATTCACATTAAAATGTATATATTATATATAATAAGTAATAATAAGTATATATTAATATATATAATAATAAGTTCTATATGCATTCTATTTAAGCTTATATTATCCACTTGCATGGCTATACAGAACTTTACAGTTTTTTCACTTGTTTTTTCACTGTTCAATACTTCACACAGTCTGCATTACCAACACACATCTTACAGTAAAGCTCGCCTTTAAAACTCACTTCAACCACCAAAACACTTTATACCTGCCTCAAATGAAACTCATTCGACCATCGCACTGGCAAAAATTCTCACTTAGGAAGCATACACTGTAACATACTGATTTAACAAATAACACTAACAACAAAGAGCATTAGATAAATGAGAAATAATTGTTTTTTCAAAACAGAATAAGATTAACATCTTCACTATATTGACTGTCCTAACAAGAGTTTTTATTACAGTTTTACTTAATTGCTTTTTTGAATTGTCCACTAAACTTCATATTTTCAAATCAGTTAACACACTCATGGTCAAAATGACACATTTTGTTTGCAAAAGGCTTCAACAGTGGCAAAACCTTTAAAATACGCAACAAAAGTGCAACACAAGTTGCAAACAAATGTATTAGCTCTTCCAATTAATCATTACACAATGGCCAACAAAATACCAGATATAGCACTCAGTGTGCATTAGTGTACCATTGCTTGTAATTGCGTTAGCTTTCATGCCTGTTCCATTGTTTTGTCTTTCTGCATAGGCTATGCGCCAAATTTGCTATTTTCCAAAGAACTGGATCCAGAATCACAAATGCTTCGAAGGCAATTTTATTGCATTTGCAAATGTGTTATTATTTATGGCATTCTTGGTGACTGAAAACTGAAATAATGTAAATATTACAGATCATAGACCAAAATAAAATCTAATACAGTATAAGGAACTGGTTCAAATAGCCGCATTGTATACTCAATCTCTTCTTTTTTGACAATGGGCACACATGGCCTCATCCACATCACATTCAATATCCTCTCTTGCATTGCACTGAGGGAAAAACCTTCTTGCATGCCTTATCTAACCTGACATTACTTGGCACCTACTTCTTGGGCAGCAGCAGTCACTGCAAATTCCTGAAATACCAAGGCTGTAATAATAAGTACAAAAAGGAAATATAGAAAAATGTGTAGTGCAGTGTATTAGTACTCACACTGTATGTCTTCTTTGGTGATAGATCTGGGGAAATGCCTCCTGGAATGTCTGATCCAGCCCTGACAGTCCTCAGGAGAAGTGTCTAAACACACACCATGTACAGTTTTTTCTCAATTGCTGAACCAAATGCTCAGTCCCCAGAACCCATTTATTGAAATGATTATCCTTTTGGCAGAACCTTAAGCACTGTTCACCTAGTAAGACACAACCTGCAAACATATTTTCACCCACTAAAACACATTGTTTACTAGTAATTTAATAATACATTTTCATAATGGTAAGCACAGGTAACAAAACTGAAACTCAAATAAAGCACATGTGTCACAACTTAATCATAACCACTCAAAATTGAGCACGCTTGGAGAATGATGTGAAGAAACCAATATAAGGCAGTACAAGAAGGCCCGGTCATTGAAGTTATGTATAACATAACTTTTTTTAACACAGTACATAATTACGCATTTTTTCTAAACAGGAGTTTTGTTTTGATGATGCATTTCCTTTGTGTACAAGAAAGATTCTTTCTACAGCTTCATGATCTGATGACTGTTCAGTGCTGTTTTGCGTTTTGTTTGACTCAAGGCCTGATCTAACAACATTGTTTGGTTTTGAGCACTGTTTTGAGGCAATAGTTTGGTTTTGCAGGAAGAGTCTGAGGTTTTGATAATCTAGCTTGTGAATTGGGTTTGGTGTTTGCAGTTTGGAGAAATGGATGCATGGTTACAGGAGCTGGCAACTGAGAAAAACTGTATTACATCCAGTATGGCCCTTCAGAGAAAAACTGCTCAATTCAACTGCTCTTGGTCTTCTTATTCTTGTTCCTCCATGCATTCTCCTTCTCCCTGCTGCTCTCCTTTCTCCACCAACTTGCCTTTCCTGATCCATGTTTTAAAGTAAGGCTATTCTGATATTGGCCCCATTTGTCTGTTTGGTAAAGAGACTTCAAAAGCAAACATCTTATTAGGCTTCATCTAAAATTGCAATTAAACAGACATGTTTAATTATTTCATTTAATTGTAAACATTCTACTTAAGTTTTCTACATATTTCAATATGTAGAAAGTAGTGTTTTGAAAGTTGTGGAGCATAAATAGCAAAAGAGTTCATGGATTTTGAACAGTGTGGTCACTGAACGCATTTTGTGTGAAAGCAATGATTCACAGTTTGCTCCACATGCACTTCTGTATTGCTGACTGTTTGAAGTGTTTTGAAAACATGGTTTAAGTATCGAACAAAGCTTGTTAGCAATTGAAAAAAACTGTAAAAAAAAAAATTTTAAAGAAGAGAACGAGTCCCAGCCCACTTGTGCAGAGTCTAGTCCTGGATTTGAACTCTGCCAGTGCCTTCTGGCCAGGTAGGCCATTGCAATTGACTGTGTCTGAGTATTGGGAGGCCAGATGGTGGATCAAAACCTAGTGCTTCAACAGCAACTCCTACCCAGCCCTATAATGGACTGGCATCCCATCCAGAGACATGCTTAAATATTCTGTGTCCCTCAGTTAAGTGCTGGAGACCTCATCAACCTCATCAAAGCAATATTATAACATGAAGGAAATAATAACAATAATGTCCTTAACAGTGAAGCTAAATTAACGTCAAAATATTTTGATGTTTTTCGTATATATTTTTCTAATGTTCTTTCCCTATTTCACACACATTCGTGGTCACACAGATCGTAAATTAAATACTCCACACCGAACATGTCACGAACAGAACTGTGGAGTGTGCACGAGGCTCGAATATGTACCTCATTTAGGGGGATGTGCCACATTTGAATATTTGTATCTGCACTAGCATTTTACGTATTTTTTAAACTGAAGCTTATTTTGTGTGTTTGTAGATAATGGCTTTTGAGTAAAACGATTACAAGAGCAGTAATGGAATTACAATGGTGCATTGTATTAATGTTTAGATTCGCTGGGTAATAAGGGGGACTGACTTTTCTTTAGAAAGAGTGAATCCTGCACATTAATTATTGAATTAATCCGCTGACCTGATGAGCAGTATGCTTGATGCCTTGGGTCAGAAGAATAATGCCTGCTAGCACGTTGCTTGTGATTGTGTATGCGTATGCTATGTTTGTGTGTGTGTGTGTGTGTGTGTGTGTGTGTGTGTGTGTGGCTGGCATTTAGAATCTTGTCTGCAGTTTGACTCCTGACTGGGAGGCGTGAGGATCTGCAGTAATTGCCACCTCTCGCCCACACAGACAGCTCTGATGCTTTCGCTTCTCACACACTGCAGCAAACACACACAAATACACACACACACACACACACACACACACACACACACACACACACACACACACACTCACACACACACACTCATATAAACTCTTTCTGTAGGCACTGCAGAGGGCAGCTGCATTGAAATGCAGCAGAAATTTACTCAAGTTTCAAACAACTGTTTCTTCATTCTTTAGTAAATGTGTGTTTCAGGCAGTGTTGTGACTACAGAGAACCCCCCTGTGTCTGCAGATACCCCGTGTGCTGCGTTCAGGCTGTATGCAGAGATTGCATAACACTATTTTTTTCATTTCAGTAAGACTGTGATGAATAATTATTTAAAGTTTGTTTTCCAGAGAAGTTGTTTGTGTAACCAGTTAGGAGTGTAAACAGTCCAAATCAAATCCACAGGCAGACCGATACAGGCAGGGCAGGGGGTAAACCGGACAGTATATTAAAATGTCAGGTGGAAAAACAGACAAAAAAGGATATTCACAATTTCACTTAGTATTAAAATGTAGCTATGCATTGTTATATCTAATTAAGTGAAATAATGTAAATAAGGTTTATTTTTGTATATTTATAATGATAAGTAATGAGAAACCAGGCAGTGCTTTTTGAATGGCTTAACATGTGTGCATGCGCCCAGGTCTCATGAGTGTTAATGTTTGTGTATGGTAGTCTGATGAGACTGAATGTGTGGATAGAGATTTTGGATTAGCTGAAAATGCTATAGTACTGAACATAGAGCTCTGGGACACAGGGGCATCTGCTGAAGATCAGAGCTAAATCTGAAAAATGTATATTTTCATAAATGTTTATTATCAACGTAAAGTATTTGGATTTATGTGATACTAATGCAGTCATTCGGAAAGTGCACAACTGAATATACACTCACCTGAGCACTGTATTAGGATTACTATACTAATACAAGGATAGAATAGGGGATCAGTTGTTAGAGCGCTCACTTTTGTAGCTCAAAAGGTCCCTGATTGGATTCCCAGACTGGACTCTGTCTGTGTGGCGTTTGCATGTTCTCTCAATGTCTGTGTGGGTTTCTTCATTGTGCTCCGAAGGCATGTGTTGGATCAGTTGACATGTCTAAAGTGTCCCAGTGTAAGTGAGTGTGGCCCTTCATGGCCCTTAATTGGATAAGAAGGTAGGAAAGGAATTGCAGGTATGACCATAAGGCAGCACAGTGGCTCACACAAGAAGTTCTAGGATTCAATCCTCAGGTGGAGCGCTCTAGGTCTTTCCTGTTTGGAGTCTGCATGTCTACTCCAGGTACCCTGGTTCCTCGCATTGCCCGAAGACATACTTTAGGTTAATTGATTACACTAAAGTGGCCGGTGTGTATGTATGATTGGATGCATTAGGCTATGGTGGTGCCCTATAACGCAGGATAGGCATTCACTTTTCTGTGACCCTGTTCAGAAAGTGAATGAAGTGATTGAATGGCCATCCTGATAAAGGGTAGGTTCTCTGAACAGTACTTTGTGTCATAGATTTCACAAGCTTTTGGGAACATTCTTTTGAGTCTGCTCCATTTTTCAGGTATGCATTTATGATAAATCTTCCTCTCTTTGTATTACATCCCAGGTTTTATGTTTTCCACCTCTGAAGAACATTGAACTAATTGTGATAATTATGAAACCAGTTTGAGATGACATTTGATTTGTGATATGTTGTGATATGTTCATCATAATGCTGGAAATAGCCATTGGAGAATGTATCGATTGTAGTCATGAAGTTGTGTGCATGGTTAGAAACAATACTCAAATACGCTATGGCATTCTAGTGATGATTGATTGGTACCAGTCCAAACTATACCAAGAAAGCATTTCCACACCACCACTAACACCATGCTAAACTGTTGTCATGAGACAGATTGGGTCTGTATATTTCTGCTGTTGGCATCAAATTCTGACCCTACCTCCCCTCCTACGAAATCAAGCAGAAATCAATATTCCTTTGATCAAGATGCATTTTTCCAATATTGAAACAGTCCAGTTTTGGTGAGCCTGCAGACACAAAATGCTGTTCATGCAAGACAGAAATGGAACCTGATATGATCTTCTGCTGAACTCATCAACCTTAAGATTTTGAGCACACCACAGAGTTTATTTGACTTACTGTCAATTCTCAGTTGACCACTCTCATTAAAAATTTGTTTCCGTCCGGAGAACTGCTCACTGCTAAAACAAGATGCATTATTGGTCTGTTATAAGTGTTTGCAGGCACTGATTTTGTTTTACCTTGCGACCAGAAATTATGTGCATTTTGACTGACAATCTGACAGGCTGAGTATGAGAATTAGATTACTCTACTATGATTAATTTATCAGATATCTCCAAAATCATGCATGGTGTGCTTTGTTTGTGTAGTGGGGGATCTCTCTAGTGGTGTATTTTTTCTGCAGAATTGCCTATTTTGTGACTCACCCTCAGTTTAGTCTCTGACGGCAAGCAAATACATAACCAGTGGTATGAAATATGCAGCAGTACTGACAATAGGGGGTGTTGAGATCTTCATTACCAAAAGTACTGAACAGGTAAACGGTCAAAAGTACCGTATTCAACAGAAGATTACACTCATAAATGTTAAAAAAATACTGGATTCTGAAATATAAATGCGGTTTGGTATTGAACTATCAATTTAATTTACATTACATGTAGCTTGATTTTGTGAGCTTAGCATTTTATGGGTTTGGTCATGCACTGTGTGTAATGATGTTAGATGTTTTGGGGACTGTAGTGTAAGGGGACATCTGAATGCAGTATAAGAAGAAAAAACAAAGCATAACCAAGAGCTCATAAAATGTCCAATAGCAACTGGACGGAATAATTGAAAGTGCCGTGAGAAACACGGAGGCATCACAAGCTCACGCCAAGAGTCACAAACATACAAAGAAGACTGAGTTCTGGATTTTAGCCTGATAGAAGCTTTAATATTGATACTTGGACACCTAAATGAATGTAGAGCTCCTCTGCCTAGCTAAATCTAAGATGCTAGTAGAGGTAGAGTGAATGGATTCATTTGTTAAATGTTTTCATTTTAAACCAAGGGTGACATTTATTGTTGAATTTCTCAGCTAATCTTTAATTCTCTTCACAGCTAAGAAGCCCAATCCAACAGGGCCCATTGATATAAATGCTTATAAGAAACTACAGTGGGGAAAGTGGGGGACTTTTCAGTGGAATTCTGCAAGAAGAAAAAAAAATAGCTTAAGCTTGTTTAACCACTGATTGAAAGAAATGCTTTTCAATGTGAACTTAGGGTTCAATTATACAATCAAAGAAAGTATCTAGTGATCAGCAAACCAACTACTGATTTGCAATTCTTTGTGACTGTGAAGCTATTTTTGCTCTGGTTCTGGTCAGGCATGGTGTTGTCCTACTCAATTATGAATGGTTTCTCAGGCCTTACAACACTAGTAGATCTATTCACTATTCTTACTATTTTAAAACAGAATATGTGATGGCGGTGCTATTTATTATACATGCAGTAAATTGGTGTGGACTTCTAAAGTTTCATCATACTTTAAAACAATCAGCACTCCAGTCTTTCCTCGCACATTCCAAAGACACGTGTTAGGTCAGGCAATTTACTGATACCCTGTACAGGATGTCACCATGGTTCAATGGGGTCCAGAATTATATTAAAAGGTTAGAAATCAAATGATTGAGTAGATAACGGGTCAGATTTCCAGTGGCTGCTGGTGTACTTGCATTGCAGGAGCTTTTCGAAGAAGTACAAGTTTCCTTTGAGATCAGGCTAACAAGTGGTTCTGATTGGCAAAGCTTCAGACTGACAGAAGTGTCAAATAGGAAGTACAGAAATACAAGTATAGAAATAGAAGCCTGTTTAAACAGGATAATGTTCTTTAAGATGCTCTTTTTTATGACTTTTCCATCTTCTGCCCTTAATTGAAATAAGAGCATTATGAATGTAAAGCCATTGTAGGACTTCTGACATATTCTTCAGACCTCTTGTTCTATCTTTAACTAATTTATGTTGCTGCTGTGCTGGTGAGCTTTCATTTACCTTGCGCCCTTCGCTTAGAATAATCTAACGATTCTACTCAGGAAGTAAGCAAGTCCATTGAGCGCTTAAAATAAATCTTTGTAAAACTCTTTATATTCAGTGTCAGGAGCTTCCCATTCAGATAGTCTGCTGAACCTGTTTTAACAATAGGCTCTCCAGCAGATCGTCTCCCAACCTTTAATCTCTTTGTAGAGCTAAAATGTTCTAGTTCAATGTTGACGCCGGATGCTGGAGCTGTATTCTCATGAGGGAGACAGTCAGCATTAACTCTACTGATCTTGAGGAGGAGGGATGCTATGTGCTCTCAGCATCAGCAGCAGCATCCTTTCTCTCTTTCTCTCGCTCTCTCATGCTTTCTCACTGCCGAACTCTCTGTCTGAAAGGCAGTTGTGCGGTGCGGTGTGGCTGTGGCCAGCCCGAGCTGTGCCACGCGCTACTGCTAGAATCATGTGTGCGTCGGCAGTTATTGCACATAACCGCGCAGAGGAGCGCTCCAATCTGTTTAGGCGTGCTCTGCCTGTGCCTTAGTATTATTCTCCTTTTTATTCTACCTTCCAGTCTGGCTAAATAAGTGACAATGAATGGGCGTCTTGGTTGAGGCATTCGGCTTGCAATGGATTGCCTGTGTATTGTCACAACGAAGGTAAGGAATGGCACGAGACTGGCTTTACAGAAATATGAGTGAGTGAGTGATGCAGAGAGTTGAAGGGAAGAAACTCATTGTGATCTTGTGTTGTGTGTATTTTTCATAACAGAGAAAACAGAAATTAAAAATGTATGTTTTCTTCGCTTCTGAAACCAGATCTTTTTGAAGTGAGATCAAGCACTGTTTGTCATCTGTTTGAACGAGCATCGTTATTTCCTTTAATTTTTATATATTGATGTGTTTGTGTGTGTGTGTGTTTGTGTGTGTGTGTGTGTGTGTGTGTGTGTGTGTGTGTGTGTGGATCTTATCTTTGGGTTGCTGGCTCGCCTCTGTGATGGGTGGAGCATACGGAAAAACTTTTGATTTTCTTCTGCTCATATTCACTGTTCTATATTCACACTGCAGGTGTAAGAGACTGATTTTTTTCAAATTTTTTTCCAATAGGAGACAGATTTGTGTGAAATAATATACAAATCTTCTGACAAATTCTGATTTGTTCCACTTTCATATCTGAAATCTGATGTGTGTGTACTCTGTGATAATGCAACCTACAGTGCTACGTTTAGACAGGCATCATATAGGTGCTCCCTGATTTACGTGTGGTTTACATTCTATTGGGTCTATTGCAAACTGAATGGATCATAAACTGAGGTGTTTAATATGTACTGAATATATCACAGCGTAGCCTAACTTGCATTAACCTGAAGTTACACAAAATAATCAAATTTTACAGTTTTAAGTTTACACAAGCACAGTTTATTTTATAGTAAAGTACTGAATAGCTCATGGAATTTATTGAATGATGTATTTAGGGAAAAAAAAACAAAGCAAAATGCTAAGTCTATTGCGACTGCTGCTGTGTACCCAGGAAAAAAATTGTATGGTAAAATTTCATGGTAAAACTGTTAATTGATTGAACTTTCACAGTTTAACTATAAAGTTCACAGTTATACCACAGATTTTGATGATACTTTGGCCATGGTTCTACTGTCAAAGATGGTATTCATATGTTTTATCGGACTCCCATTGAAAGTTGAAGCGTATTAAACTGAATCAATGTAAAACAGGGAGTCTGTGTGTCAGATTTAAGCAGGACAGATTTTGTGCACAACTAAACAGCTAAATATCACTGACTTTTACCAACTGGATTCATGTCCTATTTGTCATCTTAACATCAGATAATTGTGACAACAACAACAGCATGAACAAATGAAGCATGACATACGACCTGCCTGGATCAATGAAGAGGTGCCATGCTTTGTTTTTCTGAAGAGACCTGTCTTTTTGGATCTAATTTCAACCAACTTAATTCACAGTCATAAAGTCACATATGAAGAAATTTTCTGCTCAGTGCACGAACAGGCCTAAGCCAACAGTGCCAGCTCAGAATAAATAATTTGAAGCAAAGTAAAAGTTAATACAACTGTGAGTAAATACACTGATCATTTAAACTGTAGTCCAGTGTAGAAACTCAATGTTGATACCGAAGACTTTTATACTCCTGCTCCATCACCATAGCAACAAGGATTCAATAGCGAGAGTGACTGCAGTTCGAATAGACAAATCGGATTTGGTCACTTGTAATGTGCAGAGTGGAGACTTGACTTAAACTTATATAGCACCGTTCACTGAACCCAAGGACACGTCACAATAGAACAACATTAGTTAAATACAATCAACACTCAACATGAGACTTAATCAGACACACCATGAACTACTAGAGGAAGAAAACAGAAAGGAAATCTGATATCCTACAATCTGAATGTAATCAGTGTGTTCATGTGCCTTTTACACTTAGGTAGCACAGCGATTGTTAGAATCATCAGTTGTGATTAGGGCTTTTGGGTTCCTTTATTCGATGAATATTTTAGTTATTTAATACATTGCTTCCAAATGATTACCACACATATACGTGTTAAAATAATAAAGCAGGAATGTTTAACTGGTGGTGCTTTCGTATACGAAAAAAGGGATGAGCTATCATTTTACAGTGGTGCTAGGAAGTTTGTGAACCCTTTAGAAATGTCTGTGTCTTTATGAATATAGATCTTTACATGTGTCCTACAAATAGACCATGAGAAGTAAGATTTTTATTCTTAGTCATTGATTGTCTTACAGCTCCATTGTCCACCTTGGCCTGTGTGGAGTTATCATGTTCATGTTTTATTGTCCACATGGGTATACTCTGAGTGCTCCGGTTTCCTCCCACATTCCAAAGTTATGCATATTGGGTTAATTGGCGTTTCAAATGTGCCCTTAGAATGGAAGGTTGTGCATGTTTGTGCAGATTTATGTGCCCTACAATGGATTGACACCCCTGGTAGGCACTTGCTTTCCCCTGACCAGACCATAAAATGATGGATGAATCAATGATCCAATATTACATATCTGTAAGTTCCAAGATATGCCCCTTGTGCAACAACAAAAGCAAAGCCACAAATCCATTTCTGTTGAATTAAGATCGGGACTTTGATTTGACCATTCCATACCACTCACTTTATTCTGTTTTAACCATTCTTCGCTAGGGAGATTTTCCTTTGACCTGGCATTCTCTTTTAGAATTTGCTAGTGTAATTCAAAATGCGTTGTTCCATCAATGCAGACCTGTCCCAGATACAGGAAAACGGGCCCAAACCATGATACTATCATAAACATGATAAGGGTCTGGAATGCAGTATGCAGTATCTTTCTGTTTCCAGACATAACGTAACTCGTTTTTGAAAATGTTTAAATACAGTGTTAAAGTCATAAAAGTCACACAACAATTTTTCTAGTACTCTTCTGGCTTTGTCCATGCTTTAACAATTGCAGACAAACAGCAATATTCTTTTCAGAGAGAAGTGGATTTCTTCTTGCAGCCATGCCATGCACACCATTGTTGTTCGCTGTTAACCAGTGTGATATTCTGATATCATGTACTATTGCAGCTTTGCTCTTGGAGTGATCTTTGTTTGTCAGTCTCTCTTAAGCAAGGTATTTGGATACCTTGGATACCTCGAAGACCATAGGAATGGTCTTGAAGTTTTTTTACACAGTATTTCTGACTGAATGATTGACAGGGTCCATGTTGCTCAGCAGTCTCCTTTGTTCTGACCATGATACACTTTCACAACGTTTTGTTGAGATTAGACAACATTTATTTAAGTCACACCAGATTGTTATTCCACCGATTTACTTTGTTTATCTTCTAAATTAACTACTATTGATTTAGTCAATCAACACATGACTAAATATCATATTTTTCACTTGATTAATTACATTCTCATTAGCTACTTTTTGGCCCCAAAATGATGATTCAGGTCATATTTATGCAGAGATATAGAAAATTCTAAATTCACAAATTTCTTAAGCGTCACTTTATATGAATCTTTAAAAAAAAAGATCTGTTTTACCTCTCATACTGATTTTACATTTCATGTGGAAATTTCGAACGATTGGCCTATAGTTCATGTTAGCACTAAATCGCGAGATCCTGAGGATGTAGCAGCTCCATCTGCATAACCATTAGGGCACCAACGCTCCTCTTTTGTCATGAATATTCTTACAGTTAACCCACAAACCAACCCCCAGCTACTCTCTTGAACTGGTTCTTTTGCTGTCCAATATAGGCATGAGAGGACAAAACTTAGCAACAATAGGATGGCACTATTGTCTTTTCAGAGCTACAATGAAATTGTACGTACAGTACCTGATTCAAGTATTTTCTTGTCTAGTAAAGTTTTCCCTGTGTACATATGGGCTTTTGTTTTCAATAAGTAAATCATAACAGTCAGTTCTGACAGGTACACAAAAGTGCCACAGTGTAGAACATTTAAGTGGTTTCATTATCATTATCATTATCATTATCATCAAATATACTGCTGACAAAAATGAGGGGATATTTTAAAATGAAATATCCCATAATTAGATATCCCCCCCCCCAAAAGGTGGTTTGAGCTTAGGTAAAAGAGGCTTGCAGGACACACACAGCAAACACAAGCCAAAACTTGTAATGCCCACAAGAGCTGAAGTTCATAAAAAGATCAAATACAACAGCAGTAGTGTGTATTTGTTGTTTTCCCTATTTTTGTCAATAACAAAAGCAGAGGTACATACAGAGAATAACTATCAGAGTCTTCATAAATATATGCAGGTATATATTTTTTAAAAATGTAGTATGATCCAGAGGAACATTGTTTCAATTCATAATATCTGAGTTTATCTTCAAATGAACCATTGTGTGGTATGGACATTTCCACTATTCTGGGTTTTGATTTCGTTTCAATTTTGTGTTGTGTCAAATCCAGAGTAGAGGTAGCTATCATGTGAATGTGTGCAGTGTGGATACTGTGTGGATACTGTACTTTACAAATTTTTAGTCCTAGAAAGGCTGTGTGTGTAACATCTTAGAGTCCTAGAAAGAATCTGTTCAGTACCTGCTGAATATTACCCCTACCCCCTATTTTCCACTGCTTGGCCATCTTGAAAGCATAGATGTGAATGTCCATTCACATGGGCTGAGTGTGGTATAAGGAATGCTTGTCGTGATGGCAACTCAAACCTGCAAAGCCTTGTGCTGTGCATTCCTAATATGCCACCACTCCAGATGAAGGAATTATTAATGCAGCTTTTTAATATTGTACTGTGTCAAGAGTTCATGCCAGTACTTTTGTAGTTTAACTGTAAACAGTTGTGAAAGGGTAGTAGAGGTTACAGAATCTTCCTGAAATACAGCTTTGTGTCTTACAGCAGGGACATCTTGCTTCCTGACTTGTGATGAGGGACAAATGATAATTCTGTTAAGGTAGCATTAAACTGATTTAAAATACAGTTGCTAACCTGTTACTAGGGTTGCAGCTGAGAATTGTTGCTGATGTTGACTCACTCACTGATGTATTACCCATACTCAGCTGAGCCCACAGCAGGCAGCCCAGTTACTGTCGGTCTTAGTCAGCAGGCCAGCTGTAGATTGAAGGGATGGGGGTTCAGAAGATCAAAAGCGCATCTGCTACTCTCAAGCAATTTTTGACATGGCAGTTTTTAGGTTTTATTTGCTAGTCTGGGCATGAAGCACCCCGAAGAGTACACTGAAAGTCAGATGCACTACATAGACCAAGGTTTATGGACAACCAAAAAATGACAACCAAAACATGGGTATTAGAATGGGTATGGGTATTAGTTTTAGTATGGGTATTAGTATATTAGTAAGTTTGACTCCCACTTTAGCAGGGTTAGGAATATCACCACATGCTACAACTACTACTGCTGAAATTGCATAGCTCATTACTTATGAGTGCTCATAAACTTTTGTCTATATTTTTTGTGTGACTCAGGAACAAAATATGCTCTGTGTGAGAAAACAAGTAACCTTTGGACAGAAATGATCAGTGACATTTTACCTGACCAAGAATATGATAACCATGAAAAACAGTTGACAAACAGTTTTTAAAATCCTTCTATAAGTAAATGATCCAAGTAGCAAAGCTGCAATTCCACTGATATACTGTATATAAAATAGGAGACGACTGGATACAAAATAAGAAATCTATGTAGAGTAATTTTTGGAGGTAATGATTGGACTAGACTTATCTCATAGCTGATTGGTATGTCAGATTACATGCAGTTATGTTAGACGTTTCATTTTTGTCTTGTTTAATAGTTTTGACACAGTTTTGTGGTTTGATCTCAACATAGTGTGCTTCCATCTGTTTTCATCTTCTGTTAATGTTTTCTAGTTCATTAATTGAGTTGAAAGAGTGGCTTAATTTACTTGATACAAATGAAGGCATTTAACAAAGCTGCAGTATGGCAGTATTTCAGTGTGTCTGGGAAGGACGGAGAAGATGAAATTTATGGAGAAATTGTATTTGATGATGTTTTTGTTTATTTGGCTTCTTTAGCGTCGCTATCAGCATCAGTGGCCATCTCACACAAGGTGACACACAAGGTTATATCCATACAGAAGTTCATCACACACACACACACACACACACACACACACACACACACACACACACACACACACACACACACACACACAC